>CAUYLG010051320.1:0-34828 GCA_963573385.1 Cacajao melanocephalus | reverse complement strand
ATCAACATGTCTAATAAACCTCAAACTCATGGGAAAGAAAAATTTAAAAAGCATTTCAAATCTGTAATATGGCAATGGCTTTTAAAAAGTCAACTGCAATTCTTTGGGTATATACCCAGTAATGGGACTGCTGGGTCAAATGGTATTGCTAGTTCTAGATCCTTGAGGAATGGTCACACTGTCTTCCACAATGGTTGAACTAATTTACATTCCCACCAAAAGTGTGAAAGTGTTCCTATTTCTCCACATCCTCTCCAGCATCTTTTGTCTCCTGATTTTTTAAGGATCACCATTCTAACTGGGTGAGATGGTAACTCAATGTGGTTTTGATTTGCATTTCTCTAATGACCAGTGATGATGAGCTTTTTTCCATATATTTGTTGACTGCAAAAATGTCTTCTTTTGAGAACTGTCTATTCATATCCTTTGCCCATTTTTTGATGGGATTGTTTGCTTTTTTCTTGTAGATTTGTTTAAGTTCTGTGTAGATCTTAATAGCTTCTGGATATTAGCCCTTTGTCAGATGGGTAGATTGCAAAATTTTTTCCCTTTCTGTTGGTTGCTGGTTCACTCTAATGATAGTTTCTTTTGTTGTGCAGAAGGTCTTAAGTTTAATTAGATCCCATTTGTCTGTTTTGGTTTTTGTTGCCATTGCTTTTGGTGTTTTAGTCATGAAGTCCTTGCCTACGCCTATGTCCTGAATGGTATTGCCTAGGTTTTCTTCTAGGGTTTTTATGGTGTTTGGTCTTATGTTTGTCTTTAATCCATCTGGAGTTAATTTTTGTATAAGGCGTAAGGAAGGGATCCAGTTTCAGCTTTCTGCACATGGCTAGCCAGTTTTCCTAACACCATTTATTAAACAGGGAATCCTTTCCTCATTGGTTGTTTTTGTGAGGTTTGTCAAAGATCAGATGGTTGTAGATGTGTGGCATTGCCTCCAAGGTCTCTGTTCTGTTCCGTTGGTCTATATCTCTGTTTTGGTACCAGTAGCACGCTGTTTCGATTACTGTAGCCTTGAAGTATAGTTTGAAGTCAGGTTGCATGACGCCTCCAGCTTTTTTTTTTGTTTGTTTAGGATTGTCTTGGCTATGCAGTCTCTTTTTTGGTTCCATATGAAGTTTAAGGTATTTTTTTCCAATTCTGTGAAGAAAGTCATTGGTAACTTGATGGGGGTAGCATTGAATCTATAAATTACTTTGGGCAGTATGGCCATTTTCACAATATTGATTCTTCCTAACCATGAGCATGGAATGTTTTTTCATCTCTTATTTCCTTGAGCAGTGGTTTGTAGTTCTCCTTGAAGAGATCCTTCACATCCCTTGTTAGTTGTAGTCCTAGGTATTTTATTCTCTTTGTAGTAATTGTAAATGACAATTCCCTCACTCTTTGACTCTGTTTGTCTATTACTGGTGTATAGGAATGCTTGTGATTTTTCACATTGATTTTGTATCCTGAGACTTTGCTGAAGTTGCTTATTAGCTGAAGGAGATTTTTGGGCTGAGACGATGGGGTCTTCTAAATATACAATTATATCATCTGCAAATAGAAACAATTTGACTTTGTCTTTTTTTTTTAATTGAATACCCTTTATTTCTTTTTCTTGCCTGATTGCCCTGGCCAGAACTTCCAATACTATGTTGAATAGGAGTGGTGAGAGCGGGCATCCTTGTCTTGTGCCAGTTTTCAAAGGGAAAACATCCAGTTTTTGCCCATTCTGTATGATATTGGCTGTGGGTTTGTCATAGATATCTCTTATTATTTTGAGACATGTTTTATCGATGCCTTGTTTATTGAGAGTTTTTAGCATAAAGAGCTGTTGAATTTTGTCAGAGGACTTCTCTGCGTCTATTGAGATAATCATGTGATTTTTGTTTTCGGTTCTGTCTACTTTATGGATTACGTTTATAGATTTTTTTTAAAAAGTCAACTGTCACCCTTCTTCTCCTTTTTTTCTCTCCCTTCCCTCAACACAACAATGTTTCAAGCCAAAGCTATTTATAGTTTTTGGAGTGACTGACTTTAAAAGGCTTTTAGCAAGCAGTCTGGTGACCTTGATGAAAATATCTTAATCTGACAGATACACTTCTCAAATGGAATGTGGGAGGGGAGAGCGTACTTTAACTTTTTGTAAGCTAAAATAGCACCTTGAAAATGGAATGACCCTAGATATGGATTTAGTAGTTGTACACATTTCAGATTATAAAAGCCCTAAGATTAAAGAAAAATTACAGGTCCAGCTCAGGATAGAGGTAGGTTGATATTTCTGCATCCAATGTATGCCTTTAGCTCATTAGGTAATAAGGTTTGCATTCACATGAAAACTCTTAGTGTGGCTTCAGGCGCTCCTCGTTCTTGCTTTTCTCTACCTTTCTCAAATGACTTGGTACTAATCATTGGTTTCACGTCTCTCACCAAGGGGCCCATGGTGAAAAACTCATGACATAACAATTGAACAAACATTTCTTAAGCATTTGTTATTAACTCAATGCCAGGGATACAGACATGGACATAGTTTCTGCTGTCAGTCCCATCTCAAAACTCTGTCAGAGGCTTCCCCAGTTATACAGTTTGGATATTTGTCCCTGCCCAAATCTCATGTTGAATTGTAATCCCAAATGTTGGAGATGGGGCCTGGTGGGAGGTGTTTGATTCATGGGGATAGATCCCCCATGGCTTGGTGTTGTCCTTATGATGGTGAGCAAGTTCTCATGATATTTGCTTGCTGTAAAGTGTGGCACCTACTCACCCACTACTGTCTCTCTTGCTCCTGCTTTTGCCATGTGAAGTGCCTTCTCCCACTTCACCTTCCACCATGAGCAAAAGCTCCCTGAGGCCTCCCCAGAAGCCAAACTAATGACAGAACTATGCTTGTATGGCCTGCCGAACTGTGGAATAATTAAACCTTTTTCTAAAAAATAAATTACCCAGCCTCAGGTATTTCTTTAGAGTAATGCAACAATGGCCCAATACAGAAAATTGATATTTAGAAGTGAGGCATTGCTATAAAGATAGACACCCAAAAATGTGGAAGCAGCCTTGGAACTAAGTGACAGGCAGAGGTTAGAAGTGTTTGGACATCTCAGAAGACAGGAAGATGAGGTAAACCTTGCAGCTTCTTAGAAACCCACTAAATGGTTGTGGCCAAAATACTGATGGTGATATGGACAATAAAATCAAGGCTAACAAGGTTTCAGATTGAAATGAGGAATTATTGAGAACTAGAGCAAAGGTCACCCTTATTATTCCTTAGCAAAGAATTTGGCTGTATTTTATCCATACCTTAGGGATCTGTGGAAGCTTGAACTTGAGAGTGACAACCTAAGGTATCTAGGTTGAAGGAAGGAAGATATTTCTAAGCAGCAAAGTGTTCAAGATGTGGTCTGAGTGCTTCTAACAGCCTATGTTCAGATACCAGAGCAAAGAAATGACTTAAAATTGACATTATATTTAAAAGGAAAGCAAAGCATAAACATTTAGAAAATTTCTCAGCCTGGCCATGTGGCAAGGAAAGAAAAAGCATTTTCTGGAGAGGAATCCAAGCAGGCTGCAGAGAAACTACTTGTTAGAGAAATTTGTGTAACTAAAAGGGAGCCAAGTGCTAATAGCCAAGACAATAGGAAAACAGTTTGGAAAGCATTTCAGAGACGTTTGAGACAGCTCATCACAGGTTCAAAGACTTAGGAAGGAAGAATGATTTCGTGGGCCAGCCCCAGGGCTCTGCTGCCCTGCACAATCTTAGGACAATGCTCCTTGCATCCTGGCTGCTCTAGCTCTAGCCATGGCTCAAAGGGGCACAGGTGTATGTAGCTCAGGAAGCAGCTCCAAGGGTGCAAACCATAAGTCTTAGTGGATTCCACATGGTGTTAAGCGTGCAAGTACACAGAGTGCAAGAGTAGTGGAGGCTTGGCTCTCTCCACCTAGATTTTATGGAACATATGGAAAAGCCTAGGTGTCCAAGCTGCTTATCAGGGTGAGCCCTCATAGAGAACCTCTATTCAGGTGGTACAGAGGGGAAATGTAGCATTGGAGTCCCCACACAAAATCCCCACTAAGCATTGTCTAGTGCAGCTGTGGGTAAAGGGCCACCATCCTCCAGACCCCAGAATGATAGAACCACTGGTAGTTTTTACCCTCAATGTAGAGGAGCCACAGACATGCAACTGCAATCCATGAGAGCAGCTACAGGGACTAAACCCTGCAAAACTACAGAGCAGAGCTGCCAAAGGTCTTAGGAGCCCACATCTTGCACAACTGTGTCCAGAATGTGGGGCATGGAGTCAAAGGAGACTATTTCGGAGCTTTTAGATTTACTCACTGCCCTGCTGGGTTTCAAACTTGTGTAGAGCCTGTAGACTTTTCCTTTGGTCAAGTTTCCCCTTTTGGAATGGCAATGTTTACCCAATGCTTGTACTCACATTGTATCTTGGAAGTAAATAAATTGTTTTGATTTTACAGGGTTATAGGTGGAAGGAATCTGTCTCCAGATAAAACTCTGGAGTTAGATTTTAGACGTGGGACTTTTGAATTAATGCTGGAGCAAATTAAGATTTGGGGGTCCTGTTGAGAAAGCATGATTGTATTTTGCAGCATGAGAAGGATGTGAGATTTGGGGGGTGGGGTGGAGGGGTGGAATGATGTAGTTTGAATATTTTTCCATGCCCAAATCTCATGTTGAGTTGTAATCCCCATTGTTGGAGATGGGACGTGACGGGAGGTGTTTTGGTCATGGAGGCAGATCTCCAGGGCTTGGTGCAGTTCTCATGATAGTGAGTGAGTTCTTGCAAAATGTGGTTGTTGTAAAGTGGGACACTCTCCCCTTCCCCGTACACATAGTCTCTCTCTCTCTTGCTCTTGCTTTTGTCATATGAAGTGCTTTCTGTTTTGCCTTCCACCATGTCTAAAGCATGTACAAGTGTGGCACTGGCATGTGCTGCAGGCTGTAATACCTGAGACTGGATAATTTTTAAAGATAAGAGGTTTCATTGGCTCATGGTTTTGCAGACTTTAAAACATGGCACTGGCATCTGCTCAGCTTCTGGGGAGCATGATTGGCCTAATACACCCAGCTTCTTACAGCTGGGCCCATTCGGTCCTATCTACCACCCAATCTCCTGAGCCACTTCCTGCGGCTCCAACAACCTCCCAGTACAGCGTGGCACTTTTTCTTTCCTGTAAGGTTACAGAGCAGCTCTAATTCAAAGATTTGTGAACTTTTGAGGTTCATTCTTCTAATGATGATTAGAACTTATGCCGGAGTTTCCACCAATGTTCCATGTTGTATGATAGGGCTTCCATTTTTATTCTTGTTCTAACAGTCTTCATGGTTTTCTAGAACCTTCTGAGGGTGAGTTTCTCTTAACGCAGACAGTCCTGTCTCTCTGGAGATAAGATATTATGATCCAGAGCATAATCTTAGTGGCTGTGATCCTCCGACCGGCACACAAGCTTCCCTAATGACATCTTGTTTGGGTTTCTACGTTCTATTTGTACATTACTTTGTGCCCACCTCCAGGGTAACTCAGCTACTAAAAGTTAAACCACCCAAACCCATGGATGAATATTTTGATAATCAGTACTTGTTGAATGAAGGAATAAAACATTTAGTCATTTATTTATTATTTATATCGGACACTGTGTCATATTCTAAAGCTATGGAGATAAGCCACAGAACCTACAACCAACAACTACGGTCTCAAAGGGAAAACAATGAGGAAACAAACAATTATAAGTGATTTATAAGTAGCAGAAATATTCGGAAACACCATGGGCAGAGAGAGGAAAAGCTCAAGTCTTGTTATGAAAGTGAGAGTGGGCATCGCAGAGGAGGTGAGGTCGAGTGGAATTGTAAATGTGATATAGGAGTATACTAGATGAACTAAATGGTTGACAGGAAAAATGGGAATGGGTAAAGATACATAGATTGGAGGCAGTGGGGACGGTGTATGCAAAAGCGTGGGATATGAAAAAAGCATGGTATATCTAAGGTATAGTAGCCCTGTATGTTTTGCTTAGGAGTTTGACTTTTACCTTATAGGTCAAAACCAGCAAATAAGATTAATCCAGAGGCCCTACAGACTCCTGCCTCTCACGGTATTTAGTAATGTCTATTGCAGATGAGGAAGACAGGACTGTGAATCAAATGCTGTTTGCAATCTAAGCTTAGATAAACAAGCCACTGAAGGATTTTGTTAATCTGTAAAATAATGTACCTACAAGTTTCTATCTTGCCACTCCAAGTGAGAGAGCTTCTTTAAGAGCTAACCTGGCTTCATGGGCATATTTAGTGACCATGAGAGAAACTTTATCTTTCCAGACTTTTTTTTCTTTAGACAAAGTCTCATTCTGTCACTGGCGCTGGAGTGCATTGGCACTATCTCAGCTCCACTTCCCAGGTTCAAGATATTCTCCCACCTCAGCCTCCCAAGTAACTGGGACTACAGGCACCCACCACCACACCTGGCTAATTTGTGTTTGTATTTTTAGTAGAGATGGGTTTCACCGTGTTGGCCAGGCTGGTCTCAAACTCCTGACCTCAAGTGGTCTGTCCACCTCAGCCTCCCAACATGTTGGGATTACAGGCGTGAGCCACCGCGCCTGGCCCAGACATTTTTAATCGCAAGTAAACAGTCTGTAGATTTCCTTGAAGGTTTTGATACTTGCCCTTGAAGACAGAACATTAAACTATGGGAGATAGTTTAATTAAACAAATAAATATGAATAGTGTGATAAGTGCATTAATAAAGGTACATTCTTAAAAGCCTGCAACACAGAGCAGAGAGAAAAAAAAATCTACCTGGATGATTAGAGAACTCGTTATCAAGTAGATATTACAAGAGCTTTGCATGACAAGTTAGAACTCTTAGAGGTGGAGAAGGGCATTTGCAAAAGAGGAAACAGCCTGAGCTGAGAGCACAAATGTGGGGGCGTCTGTGGTCTATTCAGGAAACAGCAGAGTTTTGTGTTGACAGGGTGGTCGTGAACCAGGACTGGTGGCAGATATACAACTGTAAAAGGCAGGTTGAGGCAATTGTGAAAAACCATGTATAACATGCTTTGAGCAGAGCTGTTTCTTAGATGCATCTCTGATGTGGTAAGAACAGGTTGTAAGTTAGCATGGAGACAGAGAGAGTAGTTTGAAATCCAGTAAAATATTCAAAGCAGAGAAGCTGATCCAGAAGTAAGAGCATGCACCCCCTATCCTTCTGCCTCAGCAAAATACAGAAGTCCAGGTTTGAGTTCTAGTTCCATCACAAACAGCGTACGATTCAGGCTGTGGGAACACCTCAAGCAATCTCAGCCTGACAGAGCTGCCAGTGCCCTCTGATGGTGGCTCATTGGATGACCAGAAATCAAGGCACCATCTAATTTCTCTTCCATTTCCCAAGATCTTGCCAAATGCTTGGCTCCTGTGATAACCGCTAGAGCCATAGATCTTCAAGACATTGGTCTTTCAATCAAAAAGCTCACAGTCTGGTCATCCTGATGTGAGACACAAAGATGAGCACATCATTATGATGTGTTTGGTCTGTGCAATAAGAAAAATACACATAAGACAGTTCATACAGAAAGATGATTAACTCAGGACTTGGGAGCTTTGATGGTGGTTTGATTTCTGGGTTGGTAGTCAAAATATCCTCATGGAAGATGTGATTGGCCTCTGAAATAAGATTAGGACTTCAGAAAGTAATTAATTGAGATCAACATGGATTATTTGGAAAACTGAAAGTAACTCTGTGTTCTAGAAGCCTCAACAGTTGGCACAGATTTTTGCAGTGGCTCTTCTGAGGAAGTCTTAATGATATCCAATGTTTCCTAAAGTGCTTCACTCAGCAAATATGTACTAGGCATCTTCTACAGGCCAAGCCCTCTGGTCAGCAATGTGGTATGAGACCCCCAAGATGCTTACAGTCAAGCATTAAGACAAGTGCTCAGACAAAAAAATATGAAGGGGTACTTTCTACAAAGTTCAGATTATACACAAGTACTGGTTGGCAGCAAAGAGAAACAGGCTTTTACATGGAAGGGGGCAGTCAGAGAAAGCTTTCCAGAGGAGGAAGTGCTTGAGTTGAACTTCGAAGAACAAATGAGTCAAAATTTCCCGGATTACAGTCCAGGAAATGTGTGCCATCTTTGTTTCTGTGATGTGGTTACAGACGAGTATCTTCCTGCCTCTCTGGTCACATCATCTCTGCTCTTCTCTTCAGGCTCCTTTTCTTCCCACCCCTGAAGTGATTGATCCCTCAAGGTTCTGTGCTCAGCTCTTCCATTGGTTCTTGGCTTTGTCCTTTCCCTCCATGTCTTTATTCATATCCATGACTTCCACTAACACTTGCGAGCTTCAAACATTTTAGTAAGTAAAGACCCCACATTGCCAAATATGGGACTTTTTACCCAGGAAGTCAGCCCATCTCTAATGAAACATGCTCCAAAAATAACTTATCATCTTTCATCTCTGTTGTCCCACCGACCTTTTTGTGGCCTGATTTTATAAGAACCTTGAAGAGACCCTTAGCTTTCTTCCTTTCTATTCCCAACATCCAGTGCCTCTACAAATTCTGCAGTGCTCTTAAATCCTTCTTTCTGTGTCCACTATTAATGCCTTAAATGGGTCTCTCATAATCTTTGGCCTGGCTGATTGCAGTCCCCTTCTAATCAGTCTCTCTATTTCCAGCTCACGCTCTAAACCTATCCTTCCTCACTACTTCTAAGGTGGTATTTCTAATCAGTAAGTCTGATCGTGGATCATATTCCACTTAACCACGCCCCTACTACTTATGATACTCCTGTGTTCCTGACAACCTTTGGAATTAGGTCTCAGCACCTTAGTGTGGTAAACAAACTTCTCCTGCTGACCTCACCAGTAGTTTTATCTGTTGTCCTCTCTCTCAAGGAATTCTCCAGAAATTCTAAACGGATTGTAGATCTCCCAAAACATCATGTTGTTTCATGCTTTCTTGGCTTAAAATGCTGTCACCTAGAAAGTTTTCCCTATCACTCCTTCCACATGACACTTCCACATACCCTTCCTTGACTCTTCCTTTTGGATAGATGGCCACTTTCTTTTCTGGGCTACTTCCAGACCAGGTATTCTGAGCTACCTATTATTATGCCACTTTGTGAAAATCAAAGAAGCAATGTAGCACAGTAGTTAGGAAAAAGCAACCAAATCCCAGCTCTGACACTTATCAGTGTGAACTTAGGCAAGTTATTTAATCTCGCCTTGGCTTAATTTTGGATTTTTTTTTTTTGAGATGGAGTTTCGCTCCTGTTGCTCAGGCTGGAGTGCAATGACTTGATCTTGGTTCACCACAACCTCTGACTCCCCGGTTCAAGTGATTCTCCTGCCTCAGCCTCCCAAATAGCTGGGATTACAGGCATGTGCCACTACGCCCAGCTAATTTTGTATTTTTAGTAAAGATGGGGTTTCTCCATGTTGATCAGGCTGGTTTTGAACTCCCAACCTCAGGTGATCCACCCGCCTCAGCCTCCCAAAGTGCTGGGATTATAGATGTGAGCAACCACACCCAGCTCTCCTTGGCTTAACTTTTGTAAAACTCATCTATAAAATAGGAATGATAATAGTATCAGCGTCATAAAGTTGTTGTCCAGTTAATGCATATAAAGTGCTTTAAACAAAAAAGTACTTGACTTATAATAAGGGTTATATAAGAATTTGCTGATTGGCAACTGTGAGCATCTCGATGTGAGGGAACTATGTCTTATTCATCTCCATGTTTCCAGGGGCCAGCATCAGTGCCTTACACAGAGTGCATGTGAACAACTGTTTGTTTACAGAGGAATGACTGAATTTCTGGCTTTTCCTTTCCCCTGGGGTAAGACCCAGTAAATTCCTGAGTCCAGGTGATTCTCCTTTCCAATGTCCTCTGAGTTTATTTTTTTTTCCTATGGTAACTGTCACAGTTCCTTTATTTATTCAGCAAAAAGTTATTAGTTAACAGTGTGAAAGGTACCCTAATTGCTAGAGATAACTGCTGTAAACAGGACAAATTCCTTCTGCTATGGACACTGCATTCTAGCAAAGGACACAGACATGAAATAACAGCACATTAATTACTTGATCAAAGGATGATATATATAATAGGAGTCTTGGGGAGGTCAGAAAACTTCTCTTAGAGAAAAAATTTGACTAATGTGTAAAAAACTAAAGTAAATAGCTAGAATAAGGTGGTAAAAGCTGTGGTGGAGAGTGACCCAGGGAAAGAAAATCGCATGTGTAAAGCTCTGAGGTAGGAAGAAATTTGACACGTGTAGATTTTTAGTTCACTGTGTCTATATTATTGCTACAACTGTTACCTGATTTCTGTAATGAATGATCCTCCTCACTGCTCTCATATTAAACTTTCCATCATGTAGATTCCCTGCTCAAGAACCTTCCATGATTCTCCATTGCCTACTGAATGACATACTAATTCCTGAGCTGTTTTTCATGTCCCAATACAATAAGGGTTTCAGTAATTATCCAATTTTACCTTCCATAAATCATCTACATCTACTCTTACCATAGCCTCATGAACTACTTGATATTCTCCATACATTCTTTATGGTTTTTTACCTTTCCACTTTCCTTCAGGTTGTTATTGCTACCAAAATGCCTTTCTTCTCTGTTTGCATCTATGCTTGTTTCACACACACACACACACACACACACACACACATTCATTTGTTATATATGTGATGTGCTTTGATACTTTCTATTCTAGTCTATTATACTCAGTTTTTAAGACAAATAAGCAAGATGTAACCCACCGAAGTGATTTCATAACTCATGAATGGATATGACCCAAGGGTGAAAACATTTTCCTAAATAGCTTTAAAGATTTTTTCATGATCTATGATTCTTGAAGAGGGTTGGCTTTAGTAGAGTTGAAATCTTCTTCTAGCAGTAGAATCCTCTAACCAGCTACATCTGGATTATTAGGCATCTGTATTCTCTGAAGACAGGACTGTAAAATTCTGCCTGAACACATGATCAATGGGGAAGCTAATCATACAAATCCAAAGCACCCTGAGGACACTTAGTAATACATTTTAATTTGTAGGCGCTATCACACTTTGCTATTTCAATCCTGCCAACGATCTGAACTGAAGTTGCTAATTGTATTGAGCTGTTCCAGATCACCTAGTGGGCAAAGATGAACATGGGAGAGTATTTGTTCCAGCTGAAACTGGAAAAAAAAATCCTCTTTTAGCAAATAAATCCATAGCAGCTAGATGCAGTTATAGCTCATGTTATGGCCCATCATCTCTTTGTCTAAGACAGAGAACCTGGGCCTCAGCTGCCCCCTTCTTTAACTTGCCATCAATCCTCTTGACTTTACATCCAATAAGTGTCTCAGATCTGTCGACCTCCCTCCAACTTTCCTGCCTTGCCTGGAGTTCAAGCCTCCTAAATGTTTCTTTTGCAATCTTTCTTAGTGTTTCACTGTGAAAGATCTGTTGTGCCATCCTCCTGCTAAGACCCATTCAGTCATCCACTCTTTGTTCCCTTAGGAGATAGTCCAGTGGATAGTACCTAAAATTGCTTGCAAAGCCCTTCCTGATCCAACCTCAGTAGCTTTCCTGTCTCATTCTTACTCCCTTCTTTCCTCTTTTCCTCCTCCTTGCCTTCTCTCCATCATTCATCTTCTACCCTCCAATCATTAAAAACAACAAGCTTTGTGCCTCAAACACTTCATGTTTGTTTTCTTTTGTTTGGTTTTCTGGTCTGGAACACTCCCTTCGTTATTAGACAGCTCTTACTCTTCCTTCAAAACACATCTTGGATATTTCATTCCTTGAGCCTTCTAAGTCAGTGCTATGAGACTCTTCCCTGTCCTCCCTTAATGCCGTGTAGTTCACCATTACACGACATCAAAATTATCCGTTCACTTCACTTCAACATTTTCAGCACAATATCTTTACTGCCTATTACATAATAGGAGGACCCTGCAGTGTCCAGCTAAGCTGATGACTCGGAAATAAATCTGCCTAATCCTGGGATGAAGTATCTAGGAGGTGTTTTGACAGCAGATGTAAGTCATGATCTCCAAAGAACTTACTAGTTACTATTAATATTTTTTTACTTAATATGTTTAAATCTCCATGTTTTATGTAACTAATTTCATAAATTCGGGAGTGGGTAAAAAAAGAGGTGCTATTTTTGGCTCCCTAAAATCCCAAAATTTCAGGTAATCTCTCTTAGACACAAGTTTTACTTCTTATCAGACCCAACCTGGCCAATATATAGATCCTCAGATTAATGAGGCTTTCATAACAGTTTTATTCCTTTATTCTTAATCACTTTACATTGATTAAATAACTACTAAGTGCCACATGCTGGAAATACTAGATGGCTAAGATGTCATTCCTCCCCTCAACCTAGTCTGTTCTGAGCTCCAGAAAGGGAAGGGAACAAATAGGTAAGCTATTATTAAATAGAAATTCTTATGTAAACTTTAACAGCCAAACGGTTCTACAAAATCATAAAAAATGTTAAGAAATAAGAGTTTGCTCTCTGTACAAAAAAAAAAACAAGTAAGTTTTATGAATGATAAATACTCTGAGACAGAAACACACAGCAAGCTGCAGATACCATACAAAGAAGTTTGTTTTTGTTTCTTTGCTAATGGAACTACGAAGATTCTCATTGCATCAGCTCACATTTAGTCAGCGCTATTTCGGTTAATTCTATCGGATTATTTTCTCTTTAAGTTTTATTTATGTTTGATTGACACAATGATTGTGCAAATTTATGGAGTAAAATGTGAATGTTTCTCTTTATAACTGAAAAGCAAGTAGCCTAGCAAAGTCTAGACATGTCTTCAAAAGCATAAAAGCAACATAGAGTCAAGATGATGGAGCAGGTAGTCACAAGTGGTCAACACTTACAGCTTGTGCCGATTATTAAACTTTGACTGTTAATGTGGAGGCTGCTAATGCTAATACCAGAAAATTAGAAATGTATTCTGAAGGATTTTTGACTTAAGCAAAATTAGAAATGAGCAAAACCTTTCTGAATAGAATGATTCCACAATTTTCACAAGCCAAAAATTCTTTAAAATGCATCGCTGAGGCTTTTGCATAAGTATTTAGGACCTCTTTGAATTTCTTGCTCTTCCTTTAACATACTTGCTTTATGATACATATCCTTTTGTGGTTCTTTCTAGTTGGAATAGCTCCCTGCCCCTCAGGTGCCCAGTAAACTTAATTGTCACTTCTATGAAGCATTACAACAAGATCAAGGGGAATCCCTGAGGCTGAATTAATACCTCTGCACTCCTAGTGGCCATACCACTCTGTGACTTTCCTTTTAAAGTGTCCTTACTCCGTTACAGTATTGTTTGTAGAAGTGTCTCTGTTCTCTAATAGGCTGTGTGAGCTACTCAGTGATTCCTTAGCTACAGGACCCAACAGTGCCTTATATAAATTTCCGTATAGGCAGGTTTAACGGGTGAATCATTCTCTTTTTTTCTTTGCCTTTTCTGTGTCACCATAGGACTGTCTCTGTTTGCTTTCACGGTCTTTTCTTCTCCAGTTTGAAAAACTTCATGATGTACAATAAGGTCTTACTTAGCATCATCAGTAGGTTCTTGAAAACTGCAACTTGTTAAGTAAAATGATGAGTCTTGAAGTCAATTTTATATAGGCTGACTAATATAAAAAAGAGATAAACCCCTATGGCATATTTTTGGTCACAAAAATGTCACTAAACTTCTAAATAAAAACCAAAACCCTTCTAATCTTAACCTTGAGATAATGTAAGATATACATTCATTTAAGACAGATTAATACAAACAAGTTAGGTAATTATTTACGCTATTATTTCAGTTCAGGGTCACAGGTGGCCAAAGTCCTTCCTGGCAGCTCAAGGAGCCAAGCAGAAACCCATCCTGGAGAGAACAATGTGCAAACTCCGCACAGACAGTAGCCCTGACAGGGAATCGCATTTTTTTCTCATCAATGTTAATGCCATGGAATAAAAGATTATTTGAGTGCCTGTTTTACATTATTAAAAAGTTCTAATCTCATAATTAGAATATATATTATTTTTAATTAGTTACAAATTTATCTTAGAAAAATATAGGAGTTCTAGTTTTAAGAGCCATTTTTGTCAGTTTGGGACAATCACTTTACTTGTCTTGACTTTAGTTTTCTCATCCAAATAATGAGGATATTACCAAATGATCAGCAAATCCAGTGCCCCCTCCCCCCGGCCCACTCTAATACTATGGTCTTACACCCTCCTGAATTCTTGAAAAATGGATAGTCTGGGTCACATAATTTTACACTTAATTAACAGTTTTATTATCTTGACTCATTTCTTCTTTCTTTGCTTTTCCTCAAAAACACATAACCAAATTGTAAGTTCTATGATGTCTGAAGAACCGGGAAAGTCAAACCAATACAGATTCAAGTCTTGGCTCTGCCATCTGAAACATCTTTATAATCTTGGCAACTTCCTCCGTATGGCTAAGCTTTAGTTTCTCATGTGTAAATTGGAAATAATAATAGTGCTTTTTAAATAGAGTCATAGCTAGTCTCCTTCTGTATTTCTTAGGAGTCCCTGCAATTGCAAGTTGTGTAAGAATGCAAGATCTTAATAACACAGATACATTCACTGTTAAATTAATCACTAGCCTGTGTTTTCTCTCTTTGTGTCAAAGCATTTGTATCTGTTTCTTGCTAATTGCCAGATACTGTAAATATCTAATAATACAATAAAAATACAGTGCCAAGTACATATAGTGCTAATTAAAATTGTAAATCTTGCAATACATGCAAATGTCCATGATTTGATAAAAATAGAGCTAAATAATTGTAAGACACACAGGTAAAGCCATAGACAAATTGAAGAAGGGAAAACTAATGAGAATATCACAGACTAGGCACCAAAAAGACACTGAATGGAAGATGGAGATTAAATAGATACATGACTCAACATGTTTCACAAAAGAATCATTCTGCAAATGTTTAAAAAGGATATTGTTTTGTATTGTTATACATTTTTAAATGTCCAAAATTAATTATTTAATTCATTATTTGCTCTTTCTATGGAGTAATTTATGAAAGTAATGAGCAAAAGGATGAAATTTAGCATGAGAATAGGAGTGGCACTGCAGAGAAGGCAGGGACGGTGAGAGGCAGCAAAGGCAGCCCACTCCTCATTCTCAGTTCTGCCACAGGCCACTCTGGTGCTTACCCTTAGCAGCAAAATGAGAAAGCAGTGGAGAAAACCACAAGGCAGATCACTGAACTGTGTGTTTGACACCTAACACTGTATTGAAGTTTTATCCTAAGCAAGTCTATTCAAATATAAAAAAAATTAATAATTGTTATACTTTCATAGAACCTTAGTAAACATTAATTTATTTCTACAGCATTTTTGTAATAAATAAAAGTAATTTCATTGCTTTTTGTTCAACAAATAACTCTGTGAGGTCATTAAAACAGATATTACCTCTATTTTACTACTGAAAAACCAAATATTGGTGGGATCTCTCCTCTCAGAACTGACCCCATATCCCGAATACAACTCTATTTGGATTATATAATCTCCACTGGTCTCACTGGACTGACTAATATGATTGTCTCTCTAAATACTTGAGAATTAGGACCCATAGATTTAAATTGGGTAAACTTAAGGTCCTATGTTGTCAATTGGCTACTGCTATTCCTTTTTTATTTTATCAATTATGAGATATTCCAAACATACAGAAAACACCTATTTCCTTCCTTCCCTGAAAGAACAGATATTAATACTCTTGTCATAATTGTTTCAAATTTCTTTTTTTCTCTAAAAATTATAAAAATTTTGATATAGACACAAAATTAAAGTAGTACTAGATATACCAATCACCAAGATAAAACAATTATCAAGATTTTGTCACATTCATGTAACCTATTTATTTATTTAGTTATTTAAAACATTATGGTAAAAAACACATTTCAACATAAAATGTTTAACATAAAAATTATCATCTTGACAATTTCTAAGTGTATAGTTCAATAGTGTTAACAATAGTTACACTGTTGTGCAATAGATCTCTAAAAGTTTTTCATTTTGCAAAACTGAAACTCTATACCCATTGAGAAACAACTCTCTATTTTCCTTTCTCATAGCCCCCGACATCCACAATTCTGCTTTCTATGAGTTGGACCAATTTAGATATCTTATGTAGGTAGAATCATACAGTATTGGTCTTTTTGTGACTGGCTTATTTTACTTAGCATGTCTTCAGGGTTCATCAATGTTATAGCACATGACAGTATTTCTTTCTCTTTTTAGACTAAGTAATATTCCACTGTATATATTTACTCCATTCGCTGTATCCATTTATGTGTCAGTGGACATTTGGGTTGCTTCCACCTCTTGGCTATTGTGAATAATGCTGTAATGAACATGGATATGCAAATATGTCATCAAGAGTCTGTCTTCAATTCTACTGTATGTGGGATTTCTGGATCATATGGTAATTGCATTTTTAGTTTCCTGAGGAAACTCCACACTGTTTTTCATAGTGACTGCATTGTCAATTCCCATTGACAGTGCACAAGAATTGCAGTTTCTGCACATTCCAATACCACTTGCTATTTTCTGTTTTTGTGATAGTGGCCATGTGTATTAGTCCATTCTCATACTGCTATAAAGAACTACCTGAGACTGGGTAATTGAAGAAAGGAGGTTTGACTCACAGTTCCATAGGCTGTACAGAAGCATGTTTTGGAGGCCTCAGGAAATTTACGATCATGGCAGAATGCAAAGGGGAAGTAAGCACATCTTACCATGGTGCAGCAGAATAGAGACAGAGAGAAGGGAGAAGTGTGCCACACACCTTTAAACCATCAGATCTCATAAGAACGCACTACCACAAGAATCAGCAAGCGGGAAATCTGCCCCCATCATCCAATCACCTCCCACCAGGTCCATCCCCTGACATGTGGGGATTACAATTTGACATAAGATTCGGGTGGGGACAGAGTCAAACCATATCACCATCTTAATGGGTTATATCTCATTGTAGTTCTGATTTGGATTTCTCTAATGGTTAGTGACATTGAATATCTTGTCACTTGTTAGTCATTTGTAAATCTTCGGAAAAATACCTGTTTGAGGCTTTTACCCATTTTTTTAACTAGGTTAGTTTCTTATTGTTAAATATAGGCATTCTTTCTATATTCTGAATATAACTTCTTATCAGATATATAATTTGAAAATATTTTTTCTCATCCAGGTTACTTTTTCACTTTACCTATTGTTTCCTTTCATGTGCAAAAGGCTTTAAGTTTGATGTATTCTCATTTGTCTATTTTTGATTTTGTTATCTGTGGTTTTGGTGTCATATGCAAGAAAACATTTGCAAATCCACTGTTATATAATTTTTCTTCTGTGTTCTTCTTGTAGTTTTACATTTTAAGGTCTTATGTTTAAGTCTTTAATTCATCTGGGGTTCATTTTTGTATATTGTGTAAATTAAGGATCTGACTTCATTTTTTTGTACATGAATATCCAGTTTTCTCAACACCATTTGTTGACAGGACTACCCTTTAGCCCATTGTGTGGTTTTGGCACTCTTGTCTAAGACTGATTGATTGTGTGCGCTAGGGTTTACCTCTGGGACTGCTCCTCGATTCTATTGATCCATATGTCTGTCTGTATGTCAGTACCACACTGTTTAGATTACTGTAGCTTGGTATCACTTAACCTATTTTTTTAAACACTTTTTTTTCTTTTTCTTATTTGAAGTGTTTTTCAGCAAATATCAGATGGTATGATTTTACCCCTTCACAGTTCACATAACTGTAAAAATTATGGCCCACTACAAAACCACAATATTATTATCACTCCTAATATTTTCTTTGGTATAATCTTACACCTGGTCTTAATCAAATGTGTGGATTTTCTCAAAAATGTGTGTTTTGGTTTATTTGAATTAAAATCTAAACAAGGTCCACATTTTAATTTGCCTGGTTTTTAGGACACTTTTAATTCAGAGTAATTCTTCCTCTGCCCCATTTTCCTCCAGCCATTGACTTACAGAAATTAGTTTAGTTGTCCTGTAGAATGCCTCCCATTCTGGATTTCTCTAATTCTTTGTTATGTCATTAAACACTTAATGAAAACTAGCTAGTGACTTAATTGTGTGGTCATTTGACTATAAATTGAAATTAGTCTAAAACCATGATTTTTTTCATGTCTGCAAGCATTTTTTTAATCTTATCTGCAAATTGAAGATTGAAACAGAAACACCCCACCTCCCAACCTATTCTCTTTTATTTCTTCCCCCAAGCCCACCCCTAAAGGTAACCATTACCCAGAAGCTGTTTTATAAATTTCACTGGATATACTCACGTCTTCCCATCTTCCACCCAAAGTACATAGGATCTCATTCTCTAAACAAATGCTTGTAGAAAAATTTTGTATACCCTGAGCTTGTGGTGTACATAGGTCATCCCTATTCATTTTTCACTATTCCTGCCATACAACTTTGTTCTTGTTCTACTGCTGTAAGTGATTTACCACTCCTGTTCAAAATCTGAAATGTATGGGAATTTGTCGCCTTTGACTTTTATTTAAGATATTAACAGTGGATTTATTATTGACTATCCTAATTGATTTGTTTGTTTTTCAGGAGGAATTTTGGGGAAGTTAAAACCTACCTTTCTGCCAGGATCACATCACTGGAAGTTCCTTGACACTCTTTTTGTAAAAGAAAAAAAAAAATCACAGAAACATCCCACCTCCCAACCTATTCTCTTTTACTTCTTCCCCCAAGCCCACCCCTAAAGATAACTGTTACCCAGAAGCTGTTATGTCCTGTTTCCATGCATGTTTTTGTACTTTTACTATATCTATATGCATCAATTAAATGTATGTCCTATTCTTTTGTGAATTTATATTTGCATATACATTTTCATATCATAAGTATGATTTGCATTTTTGTTTTTTTATTCAAAAGTATGTTTCTTGGAATTTATCCATATTGACACATGGAGCTCTAAATTGTTAATTTTAACTGCTGTAGAGTATTCCATAATTTGAATAAAGCATAATTTGTTTGTACAACTCCTACCAAGGGAAAATTATTTCCACTCTCACCATGACAAGTAAGATCACAAAAATAAAAATAAAAATCACATTCATACATGTTTGCCTGTACCCACCTGCCTGATTTCCTCTAAAATAAATATCTAGGAGTGGAAGTGCCAGGTCAAAGGGCATGTGCATCTTCTTACGCTCACATATATGAGAGTATTCCCCCAAGTATATCTACATCAACATTTATGATGTTTTAATTTTCTACATTCTTGTCTGTATTCATTTATTTTTATGCTGCTATAAAGAAATACCCAAAACTGGGTAGTTTATAAAGGCAAGAGGATTAATGACTCACAGTTCTGCATGGCTGGGAAGGTTTCAGGAAACTTACAATCACAATGGAAGGAGAAGGAAACACATCCTTCTTCACATGGTGGCAGGAGAAAGAAGTGCCAAGCAAAAGGGGGAAAAGTCCCTTATAAAACTATCAGATCTTGTGAGAACTCACTCACCATCATGAGAACAGCATGAGTGTAACCACCTCCATGATTAAATTACCTTCTGCTGAGTCCCTCCTACAACAAATAGGGATTATGGAAACTACAATTAAAGGTTAGGTTTGGGTGGGGACACAGAGCCAAACCCTATCATTGTCAATGTGAAACAGAACCTTATCGTTAATCTATTATATATTTTCTTGAATAAAATGCTAGGTTGAGAACCTTTCCAAGTCCTATTAATCATTTTATCTTCTTTTTCTGTGTATGATCTGTTTATAAAATTGATAATCTCTTGGGTTATATATCAGTTTCTTAATAATTTGGAGGGTTTCAAAAATATACTCTGGATAACAATTCTTTCTTTAATATTTATTAAATACAATGGGTTCTCATAAAGTCATCTATGAATTCTTCCTCCCTTTCCCCCTCCTTCCCCTTTCCCCTCTGCCTCTGTCTCTATCTCAACATCTACCTCTACCTCTAGTTCAATCTCTAGTTTGAGCTCAAGCTCTAGCTCTATCCCTATCCCTAACACTATCTCTAGCTCTGCCTCTATCCCTATCTCTACATGAACTCTATGTCTACCTCTAGCTCCACCTCTACCTCAAGCTGCACCTCTACCTCTACCTCTAGCTCTATCCCTGCCTCCACCTTTAGCACTGGTATTAGCTCTAGCTCTACTTCTACCTCTACCTCATCTCTATCTCTAGCTCTATCTGTCTAGCTCTACTTCTAGTTCTACCTCTACCTCTAGCTATACTTATATGTCTACTTCACCTCTAGCACTAGCTCTAGTTCTAGCTCTACCACTACATCTAGCTCTAGCTCTACCTCTCTCTATCTCTATCATCTCTATCTTTATCTCTAGCTCTAGCTCTAGCTCTGTCTCTATCTCTATCTCCATAACCCTTTCTCTCTCTACAGTTCAGATTTTGTTTTTGGAAACAGCCTGGGAATCAGGCAGCATACTATACTTTCCATTTTCCCAAATCTCCATCTCTAACCATACCTCACCCCCCTACCACCACACAGATTTTTTCATGGAACATCCCTTGTTTCTGAAGCATTGACACTTACGCAAACAGGTATTAAAAGTAGAAGTGTCCTGTCTTTGTGGACAACCTGTTTGTCAAATATGATCATATTCCATAAATTAGTTTTGAGTTTACCTGGGATTTCTCTCCTTTCAACATGCATATCGTCTTTTCCCTTCTTCTAGACGTTTCCTATCCATGTCTTTACTGGGATTATTATATGTCTGGTGAGTGCTGTAAACAAAATGTTATGTGTGCAATTAGTGCTAGTTTGGATGATGGGAAACAGAAAAATTAATTCTAATTACTTTTCAAACATTGCTCATGCATTAATAAGAGAATCTGATGTCACTGCAAGATAATTCAGTTGAGATGATAATGCCAATTTATTTAAATGGGAGAGCATCATAATCAGTTTTTTAAAAAGAAACATTTCTAAGACATATTAATGCATCACCTCCACACATAAAATTGGTATTAATGTGCAAATTCCTCTGGACGTTTAAGAAGAAATGACTCCTTAAATATTAAGATCTAGTGAATGCAACTTTTTAAACTTTAATATATGGATCAGAAGGACTTTTTGTTTCTTTTGTTTTTCTATCTTTATCTTTGGCTTTTCTCTTCACAAGGACTAAAGGCACATGCAAATGATTAGATTTATTTATTTAGATTTCAAATGAAATTTTTCATTATGTTTATTATTTTTAAACACAGGCATCTGTTTGGCTTTATGTGCAAAGCTCTGTATTTCATTCTCGTCTTACTGAAGTTCTTGAAATAAAAGTAATACTTTAATATTTGATCATAATAGCCCAAGAAGGATGGTAACATCCAATTGTAAGTATTCCACATTGAAGAACAAATTTCTTACAAGAAAATGCATTATATTAAGAATCATACACATTTTTATTTACAATAACAAATATGGAAGGAAAAAGCAGCTTGCAATAAGCATACTCAGTCCATATTTGTATCCAATATATGTTTTCTCTAAAGCAGAATTACAATATAAAAACAAAATTTAGATTCTAAACAGTAAGTCATATTAGAGAGGAAAATAGTAGCAAATGAACAGTTAAAACTGTCCAAAAATGTGAGTAACTTTATTTGAAAAATGACAAGCATTCTGCAGACTTCTGGGCCTCCCAAATATTTCAATAAAACAAATTGTCTTGGAGAAAAGCTCATAAACTCTGAGCCATTCATTAGTTTATTTTTGTACCATCAGGGAGTTAGCTTGGGAAATTGGTAAACTCCTGTCTGGCTTGAAAAGTACATGCCCTTAGATTAGGGTTCTGTGCAACAAACCATGCAAAAGGCTAATAATTTTACTTAAGAACTTTCTGATTATTACTTTTCATTCTGTTAGCCTACATCACAATTAAAAGAAATAAATCATTTTGGTGGTTTGTGCCTGATTTTTCCCAAATTTCTTTGTTTGTTTGCTTGTTTTAATATTAAGTATAATATTTCTATTAGCTTCAGTGAATACTCTTTACTACAAATTCTTATTGTCTGGATTTACTAAATAATTAAAACCATTCTTGCAAATGTCCAATATAAGAGGGCATAGGCAAACTCCTTGCTTCATACCTTTTTCCAAAAGCTTTTATTTTCAAGTAAATTTGATTCTTATTTTCTTTTATCAGTCACAAGCTTAATATCATTTAAGTAGCTAGTTAATAAAGCTTTGTATTCAATCTTTGTATATACAATGATTTACTTGGGACTTAAATTGTGAATTCTTTCCTCCTTAAATTAACAAAATTTTGAGTTTCTGTTTTAATCTTCAATCATTTCAATTATTTATTTTTTAAACAAGCCTGAATCAAAGGAATGATTGAAATTCATAACAAATACCATTTTGTCTCTTACCTGATCATACTATTAAAACTATAAAGTTCACACATCAAAACGAAAAGATAACTAAAGACAAAATAAAAAATTGTGAAAGCACCAAGAAATAAATGACACCTTATCTATCAGGGGAAAAATCTTATGGACTCTCCATAAGATAAGAGTAGTAGCTCCTCCAGGGTCCCTGAAGGATAGTAATCTGTGACACTACAGAAGATACTCAGACATAAAGCAATACCAAGAACAAAGACTATTGTATGCCAAGAGCTACTTATTTTCATGACAGCCAGGAATACATTTGTAATACATTAGCCATGATCTAATTGCTCTACCACTGGAGGGCTGCTCAGGGTTTCTAGTTTATCACATAGCAGAGGATGGAAGTTGAGTCCATTCTTTTTGAAGATTGATACAATTTGGCTGTGTCTTCACCCAAATCTCATCTCAAATTCCTACATATTGTGGGAGGAACTCGGTGGGAGGCAATTGAATCATAGGGGCAAGTCTTTCCTGTGCTGTTCTCGTGTTAGTAAGTCACATGAGATCTGATGGTTTTAAAAATGAGAGTTCCCTGCACAAGCTCTCTTTGCCTGCTGCCATTCATGTAAAGTGTGACTTGTTCCTCCTTGCCGTCTGCCATGATTATGAGGCTTCTTGATCCATATGGAACTGTAAGTCCAGTAAACCTCTTTCTTTTATAAATTGCCAGTCTTGGGTATGTCTTTATCAGCAGCATGAAAGCAGACTAACACAAAGGTCTAATCAGAGTTGGATTTGTGTTGTTTTTGTTTGTAACACTCTGCTAAGACTGACCACAAGGAGGTCCAGTTTTTTCCATGTTACTAGCTTTTTCGCCTGTTTCCCACAGTAGCAAAACTCATGCTAGGAAGTTAACTCTGTGGGCATGAGAGCATGTCTATACCATGATCTCCAAAAAGCTGATTTTAATTCTTTTTATTTTTCCCGCCAATATACCTGCCATTGCTTTCCTCACAAACCTCAACTATTCAGGAGATTCAGCTTTAATCTTGTTGCCTTACATGTGCACAGGCATTTTTACATGTTTTATGTGAAACAAGATAGAGCATAAGTAAATACGTGTGTGTATATGCATGCCCATGTGTGTGCAGAAAACTGTAATCTCAATTTTTTATTATTACCTAGTGGAATTAAAGAGATGGTCAAGCACAGGTAACAAAAGGATTTAAAAGAAAACAGATAACGTGTCTTCAGGGAAGAAAAGATTATAAATTTCACACTGGTCAAAATAGAAATTTCATAGAATAAACATGTATAGTTTATGCTAAAAGCTGCATGTAAGGTTAAAATGTGATATAATTACAGGTAGATTTCAACCTTTGGTTGCAGCTGGCTGAGGGGGCTGCTGGCAGCAGCTGTTATTTGGGTGCCCCAGCTGACTGCTCCCAGATTACCCATAGCAGTTACATGCTGGGAGGAGGAGAAGGCAGGTGCTATCAGATGACTGCTCAGGAATGTGCCCTAAAGGGGACTCTATTTAGCATACAGGAGACTTGTCACGTGGCTTTCTTTGGAGGGTGATTTTAGAGTTGTCTTCAACTGATGATGTCTGTGATCTCTATAGAGGTCACCTTCAATAACTTCTTTTCCTGTAAACAGAAAAGGAATACTGGGAAATGGGTAAGAGAGAGAAAACAAGAGGAAGTCTCAGTCATTTCTGGACCTAGTAGCCAATGTGACACTGCTTGCTATCCCTGGAGCTGAGTTTTAGTAATCCTTAGATATTTTCAGTCTACTTTGTTTAGAAATTGAACTTCAACACAATGAACAGTAGTGAGGTTGGACGCTGCAGCCAAACAGCTTAGGATTTGAAGGAGTCAAATCTTAACTTCACTACTTCACAGCTTTGTGAACTTGGTCTCATCATATAACTCACTTCTGTGTTATTTTCCCAGTTTGTAAAATGCTGATTATAATCACTGCCTCAATATATTAATGTACAGATGAAATAAGGAAACATGTAAGGTATGTGGCATATATTAGATGATCAATAATTATGGTTCCTTTTTCATCATGTTGTAGGCTAACTGAACCCAATCTTTCCACCCACGGAGATTGAGTTAGGTGTTAGAAAACATTCACACGTTATGTTAGGAATCAATTCACTCCATCCACTCTGGCCATCCTTGCTGTTCCTTAAACGTGGTAGGCACTCTTCTACCTTAGGGCAACCGATCTGCTTGTTTCCTCCTCTGAACCTTCTCCCAAGTATGCATATGAACTAACTCACTTCCTTCAACTCTTCAGTTAAATGTCTTTTTCTCATTGAGGTTTATCCTGACAACCCCACTTAATATTGCAATCTGTACACGGCCAGCTTCACTGCTCCCTCAGTGCCATACTCCTGAGTCCCCTTACCATGCTCCTTTACTTAAAAAAAATACATTTATTGATTTCTAACACTTAATAAAATTTTAAAATTACATTTAAGATTTATTCTTTGTTTTTCTCCAGTAGACTGTCACATTAGTTTGTTTTCATGCTGCTGAAAAAGACATACCCAAGACTGGGAAGAAAAATAAGTTTAATTGGAAGCATAGTTCCACATGGCTAGGGAGGTCTCAGAATTATGGCAAGAGGTGAAAGGCACTTCTTACATGGTTGTGGCAAGAAAAAAATGAGAAGGATGCTAAAGCAGAAATCCCTGATAAAACCATCAGATCTTGTGATACTTATTCACTACCACGAGAACAGTATAAGGGAAACCACCCCCATAATTCAAATGATCCCGTAGGAGTACGATTCAAAATAAGATTTGGGTGGCGAGCCAAACCATATCATTCCATCCCTGGCCCCTCCAAATCTTATGTCCTCACATTTCAAAACCAATCATACCTTCCCAACAGTCCCCCAAACTCTTAACTCATTTCAGCATTAACCAAAAAGTCCACAGTCCAAAGTCTCATCTGAGACCAGGCAAGTCCTTTCCACCTATAAGCCTGTAAAATCAAACGCAAGCTAGTTACTTCCTAGATATAATAGAGGTACAGGTATTGGGCAAATACAGCCATTCCAAATGAGAGAAATTGGCCAAAACAAGGGGGTTACAGGGCCCATGCAAGTCCAAAATCCAGTGGGGCAGTCAAATTCTAAAGCTCCAAAATGATCTCCTTTGACTCCATCTCTCACTTCCAGGTCACACTGATACAAGAAGTAGGTTCTCATAGTCTTGGACAGCTCTGCCCTGGTGGCTTTGTAGGGAATAGCCCCTCTTCTGTCTGCTTTCATGGGCTGGAGTTGAGTGTCTGTGGTTTTTCTAGGCACACATTGCAAGCTGTCTGTGGATCTACCATTCTGGGATCTGGAGGACTGTGGTCCTCTTCTCACAGCTCCACTGGGCAGTGCCCTAGTAGGGACTCTGTGGGGGCTCTAACCCCACATTTCCCTTCTGCACTGCTTTAGCAGAGGTTCTCCATGAGGGCTCTGCTCCTAAAGCAAACTTTTGTCTGGGCATCCAGGCATTTCCACCCATCTTTTGAAATCTAGGTGGAGGTTCCCAAACCTCAATTCCTGACTTCTGTGCACTCACAGACTCAACATCACATGGAAGCTGCCAAGGTTTGGGGCTTGCACCCTCTGAAACCATGGGCTGAGCTGTACCTTGGCCCCTTTTAGCAATGGCTAGAGTGGCTGGGACACAAGGCACTAAGTCTCTCAGCTGCACACAGCACAGGGATCCTGGGCCTGGCTCACAAAACCATTTTAACCTCTCAGGCTTCTGGGTCTGTGATGGGAGGGGCTGCCAAGAATACCTGTGACATGCCCTGGAGATATTTTCCACATTGCCTTAGGGATTAACATTCAGCTCCTAGTTATTTATGTAAATTTCTGCAGACAACTTGAATTTCTCCTCAAAAAATGGGTTTTTCTTTTCTACTGCATCATCAGACTGCAAATTTTCTGAACCTTTATGCTCTGTTTCCCTTTTAAAATGGAGTGCTTTTAACAGCACCCAAGTCAACTCCTGAATGCTTTGCTGCTTAGAAATTTCTTCCACCACATATCTTAAATCATCTCTCTCTAGTTCAAAGTTCCACAAATCTCTAAGGCAGGGGCAAAATGCTGCCAGTCTCTTTGCTAAAACATAACAAGACTCATCTTTGCTCCAGTTCCCAAGTTCTTCATCTCCATCTGAGACCACCTCAGCCTGGACCTTATTGTTCATATCACTATCAGCATTTTTGTCACAGACATTCAACAGGTCTCTAGGAGGTTCCAAACTTTCCGACATTTTCATGTCTTCTTCTGAGACCCCCAAACTGTTCCAACCTCTGCCTGATACCCAGTTCCAAAGTCAATTCCACATTTTTGGGTATCTTTTCAGCAATGCCCCATTCTACTGGTACCAATTTACCGTATGAGTCTGTATTCATGCTGCTGATAAAGACATACCCAAGACTGGGAAGAAAAAGAGGTTTAATTGGAATTTCAGTTCCACATGGCTGGGGAGGCCTCAGAATCACAGTGGGAGGCAAAAGGCACTTCTTACATGGTAGCAGCAAGAAAAAAATGAGGAGGATGGCAAACCAGAACCCATTGATAAAACCATCAGATCTTGTGAGACTTATTCACTGCCAGGAGAACAGTGTTGGGGAAACCACCCCCATGATTCAAATTATCTACCACTGGATCTCTCCCACAACACATGGGAATTATTGGAGTACAATTCCAGATGAGATTTAGGTGGAGACACATAGCCAAAGTGTATCAACTGTATACTCCATAAGGACTTAAAATCTTAATTTATTTGCTTCACAGATGTATCCAAAGCACCTGTTTCCTTATAGGTAGTTAGGGCACAATAAATATTTTTTAATGAATGAGTGCACTGAGGCATTTCAGCATAAATGAAACTATAGTGTTTAGGAATGGACTCTGACCTGAATTAACATTGTTTGTTCACCTCACATCCCCAGATTCTGGAGTGTAGTATGACATGTATAGTAGAATGAGTGAAAAATAATGGATTCAGGCACCGCACAGTTTCCCATGAGGCTAAGGAATTACCCAGACTCAGATAAAATTCATTACGATCATTCTCTTCTTTCTGAACCTGACAACCAAACATACTGGTTTAGGATTTTTTTCTATTAAATATATTTGATTGATGTTATACATCCAGAAGGTCAAGATAATGTGGAAAACATTATTTACTGCCCTTGAGTCAAGAACTTTGATGGATGTGATGGTGAATATTTAAGCTTACCATGTCATTTCAAGTTTGAATGTTGACAATTAACTTAAAATTAAAATAATGTTCCTCATTTTTGTTACACAAGAGCAATAGAAAGAAGGTCAGTTGCACCTTATCAGTAGATAGTGCTACATCGATCCTGTGTCATTTTGAGCTTTGCTGAGCAGGAGACTGGCATCTAATCTCATGGAGTGATCCTATGTATTTTACCCAAGTGAATAAACACAACTGATTAAGCCTTTCCTAAAAAACTATTCTTTGTTCTTGAAATTTTCTCCTCTACATAGTAGCAAGAAGGCATTATCTAGTACAATCTTAAGAAAACACACCCTCTCAACATTCGAGATGAAAATGCTCAGAAGATTTGTACAGAGTCAAATCTAAAGTGAAAAATAACTTTATAGTAGTGTTATTGGGAGGGGTGGAGACAACAAGACATAAAATAAGGAGGGGTAAATGTTATAAAACAAGATAGAAAATTTACGGTAATCATAGTAAATTTCTGTCAAGAGAGCTGCAATTCAGATATGCTCCATTCTCACTTGACCTTTATTTACCTCTACTCCCAGTCATTAAAATGATGGTCTTTCTCCTGAGATAATTCTATAATGGATACTTTAGGGCATATTAATCTGATTTCACACAATTGCTGTGATTTAATACAATTGCTGTGCTCAGTCATCTGTATTCAATGTGTCATATATGCCTAAACAACCAGTCGTCATACAAAGGCTTTATATGATGCTAGTATGTATTTTTGCCTTATAACAATGCATTTATCAACTATATGTGCCTTTGCCTTTTCTCCTGAAACTAAGACAGCTAAGGATTTCACAAGTTGTGCCTAAGAATGACACCCTAGGGAAGCATTGGACCTGTTTATATTCTACCTCATCATGAACGCAGTCATTTACTTATTTGCTCACACAAGGTAAAGGAGATATGCAATAATTTTCTGAAGCAATGTGAAGAAAGATTACATCAAGCATTCTGGTAAACAATTTGTGCCCTCACAAACATGTTTTAATGTGTGCAAGTGTCTTTAAGTGCTCAAAACCCAGACATCTTACTTTAGAGTCAGAGCTCCCAAGTGGCAGACAAAAGCACCAACTTGCTCATGATTCATCCTAAACTTTTCATATACAACTGTAACTAGGAACCACAGTCAAGGGATAAGAAAGTTGATCCAGAGTGTACCACTGTAAATTATTCAGCTAAAAATATTATATAAATTCATGCAGAAGTCAGGAAGAAGCAAAGATCATAATCCCAGTAGCATGCTGTTAAAACATGAATAAAAAAAGATTGTTGGCTGTATGTGGAGACAGTATATTGAATGGAAGACATGAAAAGCTGTCTGCTCCCAAGACTCTGATGACGTAAGTATCAGAGAAAGAAGAACGAGCTGGATGATTAGTCCTAAAAGAAACGTTTAAGGACATCTAATGCAAATCCAGTAATTTTACAGAGGCTTTAAATAGGTTTGGGTAAGTTGAATAATGTGCTCTCAATCCGTAATTAGTTGATACTGGTGAATATACCAGAAAAACAGAATAAACCATCTTTGCCACTAAAGCTGATCTTCTTATTAGGTTTAACTAATATATCTAGACATCAGATCACGCAATACCAAATGCTTGAACTGGTCAGGTGTTTCACTTTGTTCCCAGAATTGATAGACGGTTGTTATTCCATTCTGCCGTTGCTTTTGTTTGTTATCATAGTAATTATAATGCCCTATTTACTGTTTCTGGATATCTTTTCTTCTGCCTAGACATAAATTATTTGTATAAACACTTTATAAAATGGAGTTCCCAGGTTTTGTCCCATTCAGTTATTCTGCTTTCTATCTTGCAATTAACTACAAAGAGGTGAATATATAGCGCTGAGAATGAGGCAAACCAAGGGCCTGCCATCAGGTGATTTTAAGCATTAAACATTGGCACAGCAATTAAACTCAACCAACTGTAGAGGTAATAAAAATACAGATCCAGATTGCTAGTCAACTATTTCAGATGCATGGTTCTGGTTACACAGTAAAAACCTAGGAGCCATAAGCACACTGTAGAGGTTGCTGCAGCCAGTCTAGTCAACACCTTACAAACCATTACAGCTGATAGGGCTAAGAATGATCTAGTAGACCATTCTCACTCAAAGTCAGAAAGATCACTGATGGCTGGACCAGAATGGGAACTAAGAATTTCTCACATGAGACCAGGAATCTCTCCAGGCAACTCTAACCTTGAGGATAACGTAGCTTTGAAAGAAATTTGTACATATTTTTCTTAGTTCTATGGAATACTTAAATGTCCCCACATAATTGCAAATAAATCCTGGTTGAAGTTTCATGGATCTCAGTTTGTTTTGAAACTGCAAGTTATTTACAAGTTTTAAAATTACTGAGTTAGGTTATCTTTTGTTTGTTTATTTAAGAAAAGGGAGAACAAATAGCCCCAAACTTCAAGCTGTTCATGCTGAGGAACTGGACATTACATATCAAGGACACAGGAGGTATGAGAATTCCTTAGCTACAGTTGATAGCAAATGTGTTGGACTAGCTGAAATGTTTAGAAATAAGTACAAGGCAAGAGAGACAGGATAAGGAAGGAAAGCTGAGGAAATAAGTTTTTCTTACAAAACTCCTTACTCTTTTTATAACAGGTCTTGCCAGAACTTAGATAAGCCAGAATGACTAGGTTATTCTTCCAGAAAACCGTTTATGAATCAGTCTGCTACTTTCTACCCTAAAGAAAAAAATGATCATAGTACTTCAGTACTGAAGGGATTAGTGGCTGAGCAACCCCCTTCAGAGTGCTGCTCACTTAATTTGTTAAAGGACAAAGTACTTGAATCATCTTACTCACTGAATCTAGAGGAAAAATACTGTCACTTTTTATTGTTGTCATTTTCCTGTGTTTATTATGTCATAAAATGTTAGGCTTTTAAATCCCAATCTGACTGTTTAGAGCATGGATATCCTGCCAACTGCATTATGTCATCAAATGAGCACACATAATAAACATGATTAACATAGCATGTTGGAATCTAAAAGTTGTTTGTTATAGCTACTAGTGTTACTTACCCTGACTTATGCACAAAGGAAAATGGTTTCATTTCAAACAGGTAGTTTTTTTTCCCAAATAACACTACATATTTTTTACCAATATTTTATTCTTCTCTTCTGTACACCTAGAGGATGTGATTATTGTCTTCCTTGACATTGAGTAAAGCATTGTGACTACTTCTGGCCAATAAATTGTAAATGAAAATTATTAGGTTGGTGCAAAAGTAACTGTGGTTTTTGCCATTACTTTTAATATGTGTGGCTGTGACTGTGGCTATCTCATGTTCAAATATCCAGGCTTTCTTTTGGTGATCGATATAGTTTCAGGTTCTAGATGTTGCAGCTACCACATAGTAAAGCCCCTTTTGGCTTGGATTTCTGAGTGACTCTAGAGTTGAGTCCCATGTCAACCAAAAATAGTTATATAATTTGAGTAGAACGTAAGGTTATATGGTGTTAATCTGCTAAGATTTTCAGTTTGTTATCATGGTATAATCTATCCAATGTATATATAACAAATGGGATAAAAAATATGTATATATATATTTGCATATGTGTGTATATATGTATATAAGCATCTATGTGTGTGTATATATGTACACATGTGGATATGCATACATATGTACATATATACATATATAAGTTTATGTATGTATGTACACAGACACATAAGTACATATAAAAGTGTATTAGAATATGCATGTATATACATATGCATGCATGTACATACATATGCATACATGCACATATATACATATGATTACTAAATTTTTGCATAAAGAATTCTGATAATATAGAAGTGCTTTATTTTATAGAAAAGTTTCTTAATTATGTCTTTAAAAGAAAACAGTTTTCAACAATTTAGGTTACCTTTTATAACACCATGCCAAAAAGCAAGCAAGCCATAGCCTAGATGGCAATCTCTGCTGGAGGGTCTGCAGGTGCTAATTACATCTCTTGATCCTTTTACATTTTAACTAGTACGAAAATAAACACAAAAAATATGTGGAATCATGAGTCTGAAAATATTAACTTTTTCACCCTAAACGAATAGTCAAAGTGGGTTTTTCTACTCTGTACTACCTAATATGAACTGATTCATCCTTTTACTTACAGGGACAGCCACCGGAGGACTGTGGGCTTCCTTTTGCAGAGCTAAAAATGCTCTGCTCTAGTGAGTTTACTGCCTGGAGGAGTAAGCAGAGAAAAGCAGGCATTGCTTGAGGACGTGCTGGAGAGGGAGGAAGAGGCTGCTGTCTTATACCACAAGGATACTCACCTCATCTCACCCTGAGGAGAAGTAGAAAACAGGGCAATTGGGAAATATTCTCCTGGGGTTCTTCCAATATTGTTTCCGCCTGGAGAGAGTCAGAGATCTTTTTCTTAGCTATGAAATTTTAAGAAGCTGATTAATATGCTTTCCTCTCCACCCACAACAACCTGGTATGAGTTTTCCACATCTTTGCCATTTATTACTATTCATCATTAAAAACTGTGTCCTCTCACTAGAGACATGATGACTAAGTGTATGTGGTGTTCTGAATTGGATACTGAAACAGAAAAGAATACAAGTAGAAAACCTGATAAAATTTGAACAAAGTCTGAAGCTTAGTTGATAGTAATGTGCTGCTGTTAATTTCTTAGTTTCGGTAAATGTACCACGGCTATATAAAATGTTAACATTTGGGGACACTGAATGAAGGGTATGTAAAAACTCTGTATTACTTTTGCAACTCTTCTGTAAATCTAAAATTAATTCAGAATAAAACCTTAAAAGAAATATATTTTGATTTTACAGGATGGGGAGCACAAACATTAGAAATTTCGCTTATGAATAAATTCATGGCAAAGCCTCCCTAAAGGCAAAGTGAATTACATGGGATGAATGTGAAGAGAGGTTTTTGGGCTCCTCTTTTAATATTCTGACTTAAGCACAATAATAATACATTTCTTGTAATGCGCTGTGGCAAAGCTAAGACAAGATTAACATATTTCAGTAAATCAGCACTAAAGTTCTGTAAATCCAGAAAATCAGAGACAGGTGTCAGTTAATTTAGAAACTTTATTTTGCCAAGTTTAAGGGCACACCTGTAACACAGCCTCAGGAATTCCTGGCATGTTCCCAAAGTGGTCTGGCCACAGCTCAGTTTTTTGGTTTTTAGTTTTTTTTTTAATTATACTTTAAGTTCTGGGTTACATATGCAGAACATGCAGGTTTGTTACATAGTTACACATGTGCCATGACGGTTTGCTGCATCCATCACACTGTCAACTACATTGGGGGGGTATTTCTCCTAATGCTATCCCACCCCTGGGCCCCCATCCCCAACAGACCACAGTGTGTGATGTTACCCTCCTTGTGTCCATATGTTCCCACTGTTCAACTTGCATTAATGAGTGAGAACATGCAGTGTTTGGTTTCTGTTCTTGTGTTAGTTTGCTGAGAATGATGGTTTCTAGCTTCATCCATGTGCCTACAAAGGACATGACCTTATCCTTTTTTAGGGCTGCATAGTATTCCATGGTGGATATGTGCCACATTTTCTTCATCAATGATAGCATTGATGGGCATTTGGGTTGGTTCCATGTCTTTGCTATTGTGAACACTGGTGCAATAAACATATATGTGCATGTGTCTTTATAATAGAATGATTTATAATCCTTTGAGTATACACTCAGTAATGTGATTGCTGGGTCAAGCGGTAGTGCTAGTTCTAGATCCTTGAGGAATCATTACACTGTCTTCCACATGGTTAAACTTATTTACACTCCCACCAACAGTGTAAAAGTGTTCCTAATTCTCCACATCTTCTCCAGCATCTGTTGTCTCCAAATTTTTTAATGATCACCATTCTAACTGGTGTGAGATGGTGTCTCATTGTGCTTTTGATTTGCATTTCTCTAATGACTAGTGATGATGAGCATTGTTTCATATGTTTGTTGGCTTCATAAATGTCTCCTTTCAGGAAGTGTCTGTGCTTATTCTTCACCCACTTTTTGATGGGGTTGTCTTTTTCTTGTAAATGTGTTTAAGTTATTTGTAGATTCCAGATATTAGCCCTTTGTCAGATGGGTAGATTGCAAAAATTTTCTCCCATTCTGTAGGTTGCCTGTTCACTCTAATGATAGTTTCTTTTGCCATGCAGAAGCTCATAAGTTTAATTAGATCCCATTTGTCAACTTTGGCTATTGTTGCAATTGCTTTTGGTGTTTTAGTCATGAAGTTCTTGCCCATTTTTATGTCCTGAATGGTATTGCCTAGGTTTTTTTTCTAGGCAATACCATAAGGTGCTTTTGCGTCTTATGTTTAAATCTTTAATCCATCTTGAGTTAATTTTTGTATAAGGTGTAAGGAAGGGATCCAGTTTCAGCTTTTTGCATACGGCTAACCAGTTTTTCCAACACTGTTTATTAAATAGGGAATCCTTTCCCCATTGCTTGTTTTTGTGAGGTTTGTCAAAGATCAGATGGTTGTAGATGTGTGGCATTACTTCCAAGGTCTCTGTTCTGTTTCATTGGTCTATATTTCTGTTTTGGTACCAGTACCATGCTGCTTTGATTACTGTAGCCTTGTAGTATAGTTTGAAGTCAGGTAGCATGATGCCTCTAGCATTTTTTTTTTTTTCCCTTAGGATCGTCTTGGCTATGTGGGGTCTTTTTTGGTTCCACATAAAATTTAAGGTGTTTTTCCCCCGATTCTGTGAAGAAAGTCAATGGTAGCTTGATGGGGATAGCACTGAATCTATAAATTTCTTTGGGCAGTATGGCCATTTTCACAATATTGATTCTTCCTAACCATGAGCATGGAAGGTTTTTCCCTTTGTTTGTGTCTTCTCTTATTTACTTGAGCAGTGGTTTGTAGTTCTCCTTGGAGAGGTTCTTTGCATCCCTTGTTAGTTGTATTCCTAGGTATTTTATTCTCTTTGTAGTAATTACGAATAGGAGTTCACTCATGATTTGGCTCTCTGTTTGTCTGTTATTGGTGTATAGGAATGCTTGTGATTTTTGCACATCGATTTTGTATCCTGAGACTTTGCTGTAATTGCTTATCAGCTTAAGAAGGTTTTGGGCTGAGACGATGGGGCCTTCTAAATATACAAT
>CAUYLG010051318.1:0-22029 GCA_963573385.1 Cacajao melanocephalus | reverse complement strand
TGTTAAGCACAATTATTGGCATAAAAGAGGTTTTTAATACCCATTTTTAGACTGCATTCTAGCCTGGGCAATAGAACAAGAATCCCGTTCTCTCTCCCTCTTTCTCTTCCTCTTTCATTCTCTCTTACATTCTTTTTTTTTATTTCTTTCACTCTCACTTTCTTTCCTCTCTTTATCTTTCAAAAATAAAAAAATTTTTAAAAAAATTAACCAAATTATTCATTTCAGCTGTAAAATGTCCTGCCCAATAGCTATGGTGTGCTAAATCCTCAAGGATAATAAAGTAGGCTCTAGTATACCCACCCCACTCTGTGTCCACCATTAGGCTACATGCATACTGAATATAAGTTAAATTTATCCACAAATCTGTATATTTAAATTTTACTTGTTACCAGAATTGCCAGATTTAATTGACATATTAATTAAACCAATTAAACAGAAGTTTGGTGAATTTTCCAAACCATACAATTACATGGAAATTAAATGACCTGATCCTGAATGACGTTGGGGTAAATAATAAAATTAAAGTATAAATCAAGAAGTTCTTTGAAACTAATGAGAACAAACATACAATATACTAGAATCTCTGGGACACAGCTAAGGTAGTGTTTTGAGCATAGCATGAAATGCTTGCCTCAAAAAGCAAGCAAGATCTCAAATTAACAACCTAACAACACAACTGAAAGAACTAGAGAACCAAGAGCAGATGAACTCCACACCTAGTAGAAGGCAAGAAAACAAAATCATAGCTGAACTCAAGGAAATCAAGACACAAAAAACATTCAAAAGCTCAATGACTCCAGGAATTGTTCTTTTGGGGAAAAAAAAAACGGCCAGACATGGTGGCTCACACCTGCAATTCAGCACTTTGGGAGACAGAGGCAGGCAGATCACCTGAGGTCAGGAGTTCAAGACCAGCCTGACCACAATGGAGAAACAGTGTCTCTACTAACAATACAAAAAAAAAAATCAGCCAGGCATGGTGGCATATGCCTGTAATCCCAGCTACTCAGGAGGCTGAGGCAGGAGAAGCACTTGATCCTGGGAGGTGGAGGTTGCAGTGAGCTGAGATCATGCCATTGCACTCCAGCCTGGGCAAAAAGAGCGAAACTTCGTCTCAAATAAATAAATAACTAGATAGATAGCCACTAGCCACACTAATAAAGAAAAAAGAGAGATCCAAATAAACATAATTAGAACAAAGGAGATGTTACCACTGACCCCGCAGACATACAAATAACCATCAGTGATGACTACTATCACCTCTATGCACACAAACTAGAAAACCTAGAATATATGGATGAATTCTTGGACATATACACCCTCCCAAGACTGAACCAAGAAGAAATTGAATCCTGAACAGACCAACAATGAGCTGCAAAATTGAGTCAGTAATAAATAGCCTACCAACCAAAAATGCCAGGACCAGATGGATTCACAGTTGAATTCTAAGAGGTCTACTGAAAAGAGCTGGTACTATTCTTGCAGAAACTATTCCAAAAAATCAGGTGGAGAAATTCCTCCTCACCTCATTCTATGAAGGCCAGCATCATCCTGATACCAAAACCGTACAGAGACACAACACAACAACAGAACTAATGACAAAACCACATAATTATCTCAATAGATGCAGAAAAGGCTTTTCATAAAATTCAGCACCCCCTTATGTTAAAAAAAAAAACACCTCTCAATAAGCTAGGTATTTAAGGAACATACCTGAAAATAATAAGAGCCATCTATGAAAAACCCACAGCCAACATCATACTGAATGGGCAAAAGCTAGAAGATCTCTTGAAAACCAGCAAAAGACAAGAGTGCCCTCTCTCACCACTCCTATTTAACATAGTATTGGAAGTCCTGGCCAGAGCAATCAGGCAAGATAAAAAAATAAAAGACATCAAAATAGAAAGAGAGGAAGTCACACTATTCCCATTTGCAGATGACATGATTTCATATCTAGAAAACCCCATAGCTTCAGACCCAAAGTTTCTTAAGCTGATAAACAACTTTAGCAAATTCTCAGGATACAAAATCAATGTTCAAAAATCACTAGCATTCATGTACACCATCAGTAGTCAATCCAAGAGTCAAATCAGAAACCAACTCCCATTCACAATTGCCACAAAAATAAAATACCTAGGAATACAGCTCATGAAGGAGGTGAATGATATCTACAAGAAGAACTGCAAAACACTGCTCAAAGAAATCAGAGATTACACAAATGAAAAAGCATTTCATTTTCATGGATAGGGAGAATCAATATCACAAAAATAGCCATACTGCTCAAAGCAATTTACAGATTCAATGCTATTCCTATTTAATTACCAGTGACAGTCTTCACAGAAGAAGAAAAAACTATTTTGAAATTGATATGGAACTGAAAAAGAGCCTGAATACTCAAGACAATCCTAAGAAAAAAAGAACAAAGTTAGAGGCATCAGGCTACCCAACTTCAAACTATACTACAGGGCTAGAGTAACCAAAACAGCATGGTACTGGCACAAAAACAGGCAAATAGATCAATGGAACAGAATGGTGAACCCAGAAATAAGGCCACACACCTACAACTATTTGCTCTTCAACAAAGCTGACAAAAACAAGCAATAAAGAAGGACTCTCTATTTGATAATTCTTGCTAGAATAACTGGCTAGCCACAGGCAGAAAATTGAAACTGAACCCCTTCCTTACACCATATACAAAAATCAACTCAAGATGGATTAAGTACTTAAATGTAAAACCCAAAACTACAAAAACCCTAGAAGAAAATCTAGGCAATACCATTCTGGATGTAGGAACAAGCAAAGATTTCAAGATGAGAATGCCAAAAGCAATTGCAACAGCATCAAAAATTGACAAATGGGATCTAAGTAAACTAAAGAGCTTCTGCACAGCAAAAGAACTATCAACAAAGTAAAAAACAACCTACAGAATGGAAGACAATTTTTGCAAACTATGCATCCAACAAAGGTCTAATACACAGCATCTCTAAGGAACTTAAACAAATTTACAAGACAGAAAAATGAACAACCCCACTGGAACGTAGGCAATGGACATGAAGAGACACTTCAAAAGAAGACCAACATGTAGCAAACAAACATATTTTTAAAAAGCCCAAGATCACTGATTATTAGAGAAATGCAAATCAAAACCACAAGTACAGATTATCTCACACCAGTCAGAATGGCTATTACTAAAAAGACAAAAAGTAACAGATGCTGGTGAGGTTGTGGAGAAAAACGAATGCTTTTGTTAGTGGGAGTATAAATTAGTTCAAGCATTGTGAAAGATAGTGTGGCAGTTCCTCAAAGAACTAAAAACAGAAATACCACTTGACCCAGCAATTCCATTACTGGGTATATACACAAAGGAATATAAATCATTCTGTCATAAAGACACATGCACAATATGTTCATTGCAGCTCTATTAACAATAGCAAAGACATGGAATCAAGGTAAATGCCCATCAATGGTAGACTGGATAAAAAAATATAATACATATACACTGTGGAATACTACGCAGCCATAAAAAATGAGATCATATCCTTTGTAGGAACATGGTTGGAACTGGAGGTCACTATCCTTAGCAATCTAACACAGGAACATAAAACCAAATTCCACATGTTCTCACCTATAAGTGGAAGCTAAGTGATGAAAACACATAGACACATAGAGGGGGCAAACACACATTGCAACATTTTGGAGGGTGAAGGGTGGGAGAACGTAGAGGATCAGGAAAAATAACTAATAGGTACTAGGCTTAATATCTAGGTGATGAAATAATCTGTACAACACACCCCTGTGATACAAGTTTACCTATATAACAAACATGCACATGTACTCCTGAACTTAAAATAAAAGTTAAATAAGTCCAATTGAAAAATAGATTTTAAAAATCACATTAAAGAATAGACATTACAACAGATGTCATATAAACTAAAAGGACTACAAGAGACCTCTATCAACAATTTCATGAATTCACAAACAAACTGGGTAACATGGAGGAAATCAATAAATTCCTAGAAGCACACAACTTACCAAGACTGAATCATAAAGAACTAGAAAGACAGAAAAAACCTATAAAGACTTAGGACATTGAATCAGTAACAAAAAACTTCCCCAAAAAGAAAAGCCCAGAATCATATAACTTTACTTCTACCAAACATTTAAAGAAGAATTAACATGAATCAGTTTCAAATTATTCAAAAAAAATTGAAGAACAGGGAATACTGTAACACTCATTTTTAGGCAAACATTACCCTGATACCAAAACTGGACAAAACTGCCACAAAAAAGAAAACTATAAGCCAACATTCCTGATGAACATAGATGCAAGAAAATCAACAAAATATTAGTAAATCAAATTTAGCAGCACATTTAAAGGACAATACATCATGACCAAATTATCCCTGGAATGCAAGGGTAGTTCAACACATGAGAATCAATTAATGTATATACAACATTACCAGAATGAAAGATAAAAAAAATCAACTTCATAGATGCAGGAAAAGCATTTGACAAAACCTAACACAGTTTCTTGATAAAACTCTCAACAAGCTAGAACTATTAGTAGAAGGAAATATCCTAAAAATAATACAAGTCATACATGAAAATGACACAGCTAGGAACAAGGCAATGATGCCCACTCTTGCCATTTCAACATGGTATTGAAAGTTCTAGCCATGCAACTAGGCAAAAATAAATAAATAAAAGGCACGTGACTCACAAAGAAGTAAAATTATCCCTGCTTACAGATGACATGATCTTTTTTCTTTTAATTTTTTCCACCTTTATTGTAGTATACTTTAAAAGTTTATAAATTTAAGGTGTACAACATGATGTTTATATATATATATATATATATATATGCATTGTAAAACGAGTCTCACAATTGAGCTAATTAATATATTCATTACCTCACAAAGGATTTGTGCATGTATGGCGAGAATACTTAATATCAACTTGCTTAGCATGATAAAATATAGTCACAATGCTGTACACTGGATCTCCAGAACTTATTCATCCTGCATAAGTGAGCCTTTGACCCTTTCACCAACATCTCTCCATTTCCCCACCAACACCACCAGTCCCTGGAAACCACTATTCTATTTTTTGCTTTTATAAGTTTGAGTTTTTAAGACCCTACATGTAAATGAGATCATGTAGTATTTTCCTGTCTGTGCCTGGCTTATTTCATTTAGCATATTGCCCTCCAGGTCCATCTATTGCCTGGCTTATTTCATTTAGCATATTGCCCTCCAGGTCCATCTATGTTGTCAAATGACAACATTTCCTTCCTTTAATAAGGCTGAAAAATATTTCATATATATATGTCTTTTTCTATTCTCAATGGACACTGAGATTGTTTCCATATCTTGACTAATGTGAATAATGCTGCAGTGAATATGGGGGTACAGATACCTCTTTGAGATCCTGATATCAATTATTTCTGGTTGAGGGATCATATAATCTCTTTTTCTTTTATGGGTGTGAGGTGATTGGTTACTGTGATTTTTTTTTTGCATTTACTTGATGAATAGTGACATTGAGCCACCTTTCATATACCTGTTGTTCATTTGTATGTCTTCTTTTGATAAATGTCTATTCAGGTTCTTCAGGAAATGCAGTCTGGTTGAGGTCAGCAGGCCTTTTATTTGGAGCATTGATGGGCATATCTCCCTCCAGGTATCTTTGGGGTGGGACTGATTCTGGACCACAGCAGAGCAGAGCTGACTCCACGTCACAGAACTGCCTTAGGATCTGCAGTTGGAACTGAGATTGGCAGGCATATTACTAGGGTTACAGAAGGAGGTGGCTCTTTCTGGGCCCCTTGGTTGATGAGGCTGGTTGCAGAACCACGGCCAAGCAGGCCAGGACTTCAGTCTATAGAGGGATAGGGCTACTTTTGGTCTGCAACCAGTACTACGTTTCAAGAGGCTACCGCAAAGACATTGACCTGCCTTCTCAAAGTGACCCTCCTGAGTGTTGGGCATCACCAGGGTTTCTAACTTCTAACCTGGATCCCTATATAAAAATCAACCAAAATATTACAAGAAAAAAAAGTTATGTTTCAATATCCCTCATAAAGACAGACACAAAACTTTTGTATCACAATTTTGATAATGAAATATTATCAAAGAGAATTCAGTCAAGACATAAAAAGGATAATATGTCAGGATCATGGAGGTTTATCCCATAAATGCAAGGTTAGTTTAACATTAAGAAAAATCCTGACCAACACATAAATTGACTAAAATTTAGACCCTTGTGTTTATTTCAATAATTAGGAAATATCCTCACAAAATTCAACATCTTTTCTTGATAACAACTCTCAGAAAACCAAGAATTTAAGGGCATTTCTTGATCTTATAAAGTATGTCCTCAAAAAAAACTACAGCTAATAGTACATTAAATGCTAAAATATTGAACATTTCACACTGTCTTCAGTAATAGGTGACAATATTTCTTTATTGATACATAATACTTTACATATTTATGGGGTACATGTGATATTTTGTTACATGCATAGCAAGTGAAATAACCAAGTGGCTATTTAGGGTATCCATCACCTTGAGTATCATCTCTTTGAGTGGGGAACATTTCAAGTCCTGTCTTCTAGCTAGTTTGAAATACACAGTACATTGCTGCTAACTGTAGTCACTCTATTCTGCTGTCAAACCAAATAACTTATACTTTTTATCTAACTGCATGTTTGTACCAGTTAAACTACCTCTCTTTATCCCTTAGCCCTGAGGATGTTCACTGTTGACATTTTTATTCAACATTGTACTAGACAATCTAATATGGCAAGAAAAAAGGCATAAAGATGGAAAGGAAGAAATTAATTTCTTTTTTCAGTTGCCATCATTGTTTATGTACAAAATCATAAAGAATTTCCTAAGCAATTACTAGAACATATAAATGTTCAGTAAAGCATCAGAATATAACATCAATATGTAAATATCAATTGTATTTTGTATGCTACAAATAAATAATTATAAAATGAAATTTAAAAGCAATTCTATTTACATTAGTATCAGCCTGATATGATGCACTGAGAAAGACATAATATCACTTTTGCAGTATCTTTGCCAAAAATATATAACCTGAGTCTAATTATGAAGAGACATTAGAGAAACTCATATTGAGTTGCAAACTGCAAAATAACTAGCCTATATTCTTCAATAATGTCAACATCAAAAAAGCAAAGAAAGGCTGAGGAAGTGTACCAGATTAAAGGAGATTAAATTCACATAACTAAGTGGAATACACGATTATGAATTGTATAGGGGATGAAGAAAAAATTAGCTATGGAGGACATTATTAGGATGATTGGCTAAACCAAACATGGACTATAAATTATATAACAGAATTGTAACACTGTTAAATTTCCTGATTTTGATAATTATGCTGTATTTATCTAAGAGAATGTCATTGTTCTTAGCAAACACACACTCCAGTATTTGAGGGATACCATACCTCTAAGTCACTATTAAATGATTCATGAAAAAATACACATACACATATGTGTATGTGTGTGTACAATGTGTGTCTACATTCATACACTGAGTGATGTTTCAGTCAAGGACCGCATATATGACAGTGGTTCCATAAGATTATAATACTATACTTTTACTGTGCATTTTCTATGTTTAGATAAGTTTAGATATGCAAATACTTACCATTATATGCTAATTGCCTACAGTATATAGCACAGTAACATACTGTACAGGTTTGTAGCCTAGGAGCAATAGGCTATACCCTATAGCCTAGGTATGTAGTAGGCTATTAACCTAGGTTTGTATAAGTGCCCTTTATGATTTTCACACAATGATGAAATCACCTTATGATGCATTTCTCAGAATTTGTCCCTGTCATTAAGCAATGTATGGCTGAATAGGGTGAGAGAGAGAGAGTGAGAGTGAGAAAGCGAGAGAGTAAGTGAGCAAGAGAGAGAGAAAGCAAGTGGGTCAAAATGCACATAGTCAATAGATCTGGGTAAAAGATACATGGTAGATGGTATATGGAAGTTCCCTGCACTATTATTGCAATATTTTTGTATTTTTTAATTTATATCAAAATAAAAATGTAAATGAGCTAGCGGACCAATTGCACACCCTCAGTGCATCAGATAAAGGTGTTCCAACTACAGCTTTCCTTTCTTGGAGGTAAAGGACTAATGTGAACATTACATCATTTGACAGTTATGTTTTCATTATAAATTAATAGATTTGTTTTCTAACTCACAGTTTGAGCTTTGGTGCCATAAGCCAGCTTTCCTAGCGCTAAATCCTTAAAGAGTGAGCTGCTCAAGGAGATTCTGAACCTTACTCTTTCCTCAAATATTTCCCATGCATATCCCCTGTGTAATATTCTATATTACTTGGGCTCTAGAGTCCAAGTAATGCTCCCAGGAGTCATTACCTATGTTGCTTGATGTAATACATTCTACCAGTGCCATCCATCTTTACCTCTCATTCTATTTGTTTGGCAAAAGACAAAATGATACATTGTCATTTTGGTCTCTCACTTCCTCAAGTCATTGCAAAGACAGGCTCCCCCAACTGGCATTTCTAGAGTACCAGTGCCAAAATATATTTTGCCCACTTGCTCTGTGCTGCAATACACTTCTGCAACTTTGTTTACTCACTGAGTGATTTTGCCTGTTACAATTGTGATGCCCAAGAATTGTTTTTGAGATCTTAGGACCCTCATTAGAGCATCACTCTATATCCCCTGAGTTTCCTTCTTGTACAACTAACATGAAACTATTCCTTTTGTTTGGGAAAGCAGACAGCAAATTACCAAGTGCACTATAATTTTAAGGAGAAAGGAGTGTGTGTGTGTGTGTGCATGCACATGTGTAATAATTTTTCCTAATCTGGCACTAAAATAACACTGTGCTGTGATTAATCTGTGAGATGCTCTGCTATTCCTTATCTATGATCTTCCCTATTCTTTATTCTCTTTTTTTAATTTCTCAATTGATTTTATGGGGGGGCTTTGAATTCCTCATATCCTATCTAAAATAGTCCCCATGACTTATCCATTTTTTTTCTAGTTTCTCACCCTGGTTTATTTTTTTCTTCATACCTCTTAATACTGCCTGAAATATTATAAATATTTGTTTATTATCTTTATTCTACCTAGTAGAATAGAAGTTCCACTATGGAAAAAGGTTTGTTTTCATTGCTATATCTCAGGACCTAGAAGAGTGCCCAATATATAGTTAGAAATATATATATTTCTGACTAAAATGTACATATTTTCTGAAATATATTTAACAGTATATAGTGTGTGTGAATATATATATATATACACTACACATATAACTGTCATATTTAACAGTATGTAGTATGCAGACATATATATACATTATATATACTGTTAAATGAAGGCATGGATAATAGTATAGCAACATCTTATGTTTCTTAAAATAACCCTATGAGTTAAAAAGAATGATATTATCTCATTTTATGAATTAGAAAGGTGAATTCATGTACTATATATTACCAGAGAAACTAAGTGATATGCCCAAGTTCATAGAACGAGTCACAGAACTGAAATATACATACCATCATTTTCCAAGCTTCAAGGCCAGACACTTTCTACCTACTTATTCTGCCTTACGTAGACCTGTCTTGTTTTAGGGTAAACCTGGAGGAAGGGGGGTGATGAAGCCACCCCAGAGCCTTAGCATAATTCTTCCTTCGAGAAACTAGGATGTGGGACTAAACTTCTCCCTCAAACCAAAGTGAATTGATGAAGTGTTGGATGAGAAGCCCAAGGCTTTTGCCTCAAGTCTGAGCCATGATGATTTATTTGATTTATTTGATTAGAGGGTCCTGGGATTTCATGGGAGAAATCATAATTTTAGTTTGTTATTGAGTTTGGGTGCACCTACCATCTCAGAGCACATTAATACGCCAGCAGAAGTGATTCCTGGGATGACGGGAGTGATATGGTTTGAATCTGTGTCCCTGCCCAAATCTCATGTGAAATTCTAATTGTCAGTGTTGGAGGTAGAACCTGGTGGAGGTGATTGGATCATAAGCATGGATTTCTCATGAATAGTTTAGTAGCATCCTCTTGGTGCTGTTCTCATGATAGTGAGTGAGTTCTCATGAGATCTGATGGTTTAAAAGTATGTAGCACCTCCCCTCTCCTTTTGCTCCTGCTCCTGCCATGTAAGCCTAGCCTTCCACCATGATTGTAAGTTTTTTGAGACCTCCCCAAAAGCTGAGCAAATGCCAACATCATACTTTCTGTACAACCTGCAGAACCATGAGCCAGTTAAAACTCTTTTTGTTATAAATTATCCAGTCTCAGGTATTTCTTTATAGCAATGCAAGAATAGCCTAATGTAGTGTGTATATGATGACAATCTCCTCTTTTGTATCAACATTAAAAAATGAAAATTTACCATTTTTTAACTGTCAATGGTAATATCTTAATTATCAATCAGTATCTAGAGATGTGACATTCAGAATGGTGGGTTTTTCCACATAAGCAAATGTGAACTCTTTAAATCCCAACCTTAACTATTTAAACACAATTTGATAGAATTCATTCCAACATCTACTCTATATTTTCAGGCACTCTTTATTGTTTTAGAGACAGGGACTGACTCTGATATTTGGGCTGGAGTGCAGTGGCATGATCATGGCTTACTGCAGCCTCAACCTCCTGGGCTCAAGCCACCCTCCCACCTCAGCCTCTCAAGATGCTGGGACTACAGGCATGCACAACCATGCCTGGGTAATTTTTTTGTTGTTGTTGGTAGATGTGAGGTCTCACTATGTTACCCAGGCTGGTCTTAACTCCTGGCCTCAAGTGATACTTTCACCTCAGCCTCCCAAAATACTGGGATTACAGGAATGAGCCACATACCTGGTCTATTTTCAGGCACTCTTAAATGAACATAATGAATAATTTATTAAAGAGCTACAGTCATTATTATGCACAGTGTATTTTTATATTGCTGTAACTAAATTCATACAGTAATAATAATAGCAGTGGCAGCAACATTATTTGTTGAATGTCATAGATGTCAGACATCATTCTAAGCGCTTTACACTATTAACTCATTTAGCTTTGAGAGTAATATGTAGTAGGTGCCATATTTGCCTCATTTTACAAATAAGAAAACTGAGACACAGATATGTCAAACAACTTGCCCCATATAGTGGGAGAGCTCCTATGTTTAAATCCAAGTATGAAGACAAAAGGCAGATATGTGGCCCTAAAGTGTGATTTAGTAAAATAAGAATGTGAGAATAGCTATTACTTGGATGACTGAATGCACAGTATGATGTGAAGGCTGCTACAAGTCTCCAGCCACCAAAAAGCAAAATGTATTTTTCCTTTCCCTATGTATGTACACACCCATTTTGCCAGAACCCTAGCCACCATTCTGAACTGAATCATGGAAAGATATTTTTAAATTTAATTTTTAATTGACTAATAAAAATGGTATAAATATATTTGTGATGTACAAATTGAGATTTTGATGTGTGTGTGTGTGTGTGTGTGTATGCATACACACTGTGGCATGGCTAAATCAAACTATTTACTATACGAAATATTTCACATGTTCATAATTTTTTAAATGGAACACTTTAAATCTACTCTGCTACTGATTTTCATGTATACAATATAATAGTGACTATAGTCACCATGGTGTAAAATAAATCCCTTGAACTTATTCCTCCTAACTGAAATTTTGTATTTTTTGACCAACATCATCCCAATCTCTATCCATCAGCCTCTGGTAACCATCATGCTATATTTTTGCTTCTATGAGCTTGACTTTTAAAGATTTTTTAAAAATTATACTTTAAGTTCTGGGGTACACGTGCAGAACATGCAGGTTTATTACATAGGTATACACATGCCATGGTGATTTGCTGCATCCATCCCCCCCATCATCTACATTAGGTATTTCTCCTAATGCTATCCCTCCCCAGTCCCCTCATCCCCTGCTATCCCTTGGCCAGTGTACACTGTACCCAATTTGTAGTCTTTTATCGTTCACCCCCTCCTAACCTTTCCCTCCAAGTCCCCAAAGTCCATTATATCATTCTTATGCCTTTGCAGCCTCATAACTTAGTTCCACTTATAAGTGAAGACATATGGTATTTTATTTTCCGTTAATGAATTACTCCACTTAGAATAAGGGCCTCCAACTCCATCCAGGTTGCTGCAAATGCCATTATTTCATTCCTTTTTATGGCTTAGTAATATCCCATGGTGTATATATGCCACATTTTCTTTATCCACTCATTAGTTGATGAGCATTTGGGTTGGTACCATATTTTTGTAATTACAAATTCATGCTACATTTTCTTTATCCATTGATCCGCTAATAGATACCTAGTCTGATTCCATATCTTGGCTATTGTGAATAATGCTGCATTGAACATGGAAGTACGGGTGTCCATTCAACATACTGATTTCATTTCCCTTACATATATAAACAGAAGTGGAATTATTGGATCATATGGTAGTCCTATTTTTAATTTTTTGAGGAACCTCCATACTGTTTTTCATAACAGCTGTACTAATTTACATTGCCACCAACAGCGTACAAGAATCCCCTTTTCTCCGCATTCTTGCCAACACTTATTTTTGTCTTTTTGATAATAAGCACTCTAAAAGGTATGGGGTGATATCTCATTGTGGTTTTACTTTGCATTTCCCTGATGATTAGTAATGTTAAGCATTTAAAAAATATACCTGTTGGTCATTTGTATGTCTTCTTTTGAAAAATGTCTATTCATGTCATTTGTTCATCTTTTAAATTGGGTTGTTTTCTTATAATTGATTTGTCTGAGTTTCTCATATATTTTAGATATTACCCCCCTATCAGGTGTATGGTATGCAAATATATTCTCCTATTCCATACATTCTATCTTCTCACTCTGTTGATTACTTCACTTGCTGTGCAGAAGATTTTAAATTTGATTTAATACCATTTGTCTATTTCTGCTTTTGTTGTCTGTGCTTTTGGGGTCCTATCCAAAAAAACCATTGCCTACATCAGTATCATGAAGCTTTTCCTCTATTTTCTTCTTCACAGTTTCATGTCTTATGTTTAAGTCTTTAATCCATTTTCTGTTGTTTTTGCATATATTCTGAGGTGAGGGTCTATTTCATACTTCTGGATGTGCATTTCCAGTTTTCCCAACATCATTTATTGAAGGACTTTCTTTTCCTTGTTGTATGTTTTTGCCACATTTGTCAAAAATCAATTGACCATAAATATGCGTATTTATTTTGGGACTGTCTATTCTGTTTCACTGGTCTACATATCTGTTTTTATGCAAGTACCAAGCTGTTACAATATAGTTTTACAATATATTTTGAAGTCAAGTAGTGTGATACCTCTAGTTATGTTCTTTTTGTTCAAGATTGTTTTAGCTATTCAGTCTTTCATGGTGGTTCCACATAAATTTTGGGATTGTTCTTTCTATTTCTGTGAAAAGTATCATTGGAATTTTGATAAGAATTTCAATGAATCTCTAGATCACATTGAATAGTATGGACATTTTAACAATATTAATTCTTCCAATCAATGAACACAGAATATCTTTCAATTTATTTGTGTTTTTAGTTTCTTTTGTCAATATTTTATACTTTTCACTGTACAGGTCTTTCACCTCCTGGGTTAATTTATTCCTAAGTATTTCATTTGTATAGATATTATAAATGAGATTTTTGAGTTCTTTTTCACATAGTTCACTAGTGTATAGAACTGCTATTGTGTTTGTATGTTGATTTTGCATCCTGCAACTTTACTGAATTTATTAGTTCTAACAGTGAAAAGATTTTATGAAAAACAGCTTTATTGAGATATAATTTACATACTATAGAATTCATGTATTTAAAGTATATCATTTAATGGTTTTTAATATATTCACGGGGTTGTGCAATCACCATATTCAATTTCAGAACCTTTTCATCACTCCAAAAAGGAACCCCCTTCACTCACTGGTTCCTGGGTTTTTTTTTCCCTGTAAATTTATTTGTAGATTCTGGATATTACCCTTTGTCAGATGGGTAGACTGCAAACATTTTCTCCCATTCTGTAGGTTGCCTGTTCACTCTGACAGTAGTTTCTTTTGCTGTGAAGAAGCCCTTTAGTTTAATTAGATCCCATTTGTCTGTTTTAACTTTTGTTGCCATTGCTTTTGGTGTTTTAGTAATGAACTCTTTGCCCATGCCTATGTCCTGAATGGTATTGTCTAGGTTTTATTCTAGGGTTTTTATGGTTTTAGGTCTTATGTTTAAATCTTTAATCCATAAATGTTGTCTCTTAAAACATGCTTCATATGTACTCTTGTCCAGTTTTGTCTACTATATTCCCTCCATCTAGAAGAAGAATGAACTCTCCTATCACCTACCTTAAATAAGCTCTATCTGCTTTCAACAGTTCAGCTCAAGTCCCAGCTTCTGTATGAAGTCTTTGCTAACTCTACATATCACTGCAAGCTTCTGTCTCCTGTAGACTCCTAGCATACTTACTGAGAGTTTCACTCATTTCAATATTAACATGTCATACTACAAATTATGTTACTTCATTCCTGTATGTTCTACTTTTTCAATTAGACTGCCAGTCCTTGAGTGCAAGGATAGCATTCCTTATTCTTCTTTGTATTCCCAAGACCTAGCCTACTGACCTTTACAATGTAGATCCTAAATAAATCAGTGATAATGATGGTGCGGAGGAGGAGGAGGAGAATCTTTCCTTCCTTGTGACTGCCAACATAGAATATAAAGCAGTATATAACTTAGGAAAATTATTTGTATTATTTGTTCTGCAGAGAAGACCTGATGCTAAACAAAAAGGGACATTAATGCAAAGATCAGCTATGTTCAGTAAAGAAAAGGAAGAGAAGAGTACTGGTGAATGTACTACATATAGGCTTAGAGGAACCTAGAAACATGGGTTTATTTCTTCATGTTCAATTGTGTTTAGACAGAGATTTACATACTGTCCCTGATTTCGGCGTATATTGTAAAAATCCTTCACAAGATTGGCATAGTTTTCTGCCCGCCCACTCCAATAGCTGCCAACACTGCACTGCAGGAGATACCTAGAACTGACTAAATTGTCTAAGTGAATTTCCTGTGCCAATGAGTATAGATTATATTTTTCATGATAGGACATTATATAACTTTGATATCTCTAAGTTTATCACATTGCCTGTGCTCCAAAGCAGTTATTTCCAGGAGTAGATCGCATTCCATTGTCTCATTTACACAGATGCTGCCATCACTTTTATGGTACTAATTTGATTAGAAGTATAAGGGACTAAGAGAAACTTGCCTAACATCATAAAATGAAATTACTATGGAAAACGGTGCCATCTCCTTGAACATCCAATTCAGTAAGGTACCTTCCATATCTGCTCAACAATTCTTTGCTTGTAGTCTAAACAAGGTGGGCAGCATTAAAATACAGATAATTGCCTTCTACTTCTGAAACATGGGCATGGTTTCATATATTAGAGGTTTATCTGGCAATTCATCTTGTTGCTCATTAAATTATAGTTCCATGTAGGCAATTGTGGTGCATTTTTGAGTTATGCCCTGCTTGTTTTTCAGTAACTCTACAGATTTCCTAGGGCTGCTTTAATGAAGTACCACAAGTTGCGTAGCACTTATTTCCCCCCAGTTTTTGAGGTTAGAAGTATAAAATCAAGATGTTGGTAGGGCCATGCTCTCTTTGAGCATGGCTCTCTAGTGGAGACATCATTCTTGACTCTTCCATCTTCTCATAGCACCAGATATTCCTTGATTTGTGGCAGCATAACTCTAAGTCTCTGTCTCTGTCTTCACATGACTGTCTTTCCTCTATGTATGTCTGTGTCTCTTTTCTTACAAGAACATTATTTAACTTGATTAAATCTAAAAAGACATTATTTTCAAATAAGGTCACATTCACAAGTACTGGGGGTTAGGACTTAAACATATCTTTTGGGGGGACACAATTCAACCCGTAAGAATGACTAAGACATATATGCTTGCCACTCTTTGCTGAGAAAAATAGATCATAATTCTCTAATCTTATTCCTATTTAACATAATCATTGCATTTTCCTTGAGTTTTGAGAGAGAAATATTTCTTGTTTATGTGAAAGAGTTTGGAGTCTTTTAAAGTGTTTTCCAACTATAGTGAAGTGCCACATAACTACATAGACTCCTAAGACTTTTTCAGCTTGCTAAGAAAACACTTCTGAGATAGAGGTTAGGACATAGCAACAGAGAAAACAAATTACCCAAAAAATAAGAACATGTCATCAGTTCTTCCATTTTAAAAGTCCCAGAGTTTGTTGCCAAACAAATTCTTTAACAATAAATGCTTTTTCTTCAGGAGAAATGAGGTTTCCCCTACTTGAACACTTTTTACAAGTTAGTCAAATAATATAAAAATTGAAAGGTTAAAAAAAAAGTCATGATTGCACCAATATGAATGTTTGCAGAAGAAATTTTTTATGTAAGTTGTAACATTCCCACTGACATCTTTGATTCCAAAGTACTACCAATAACTATTTGACATGAAGTTACTTTCTCTTAGACATGATGAATATGAGCAGTATCCTTAAAAATTCATTTTTATAACCCCAAGTGATAAATACTCTGAAAAATATGCCCTCTTCATTCTTTATCACTTATTTATCTCACTTACAGTATATACATGGAAGATATTCTAAAGGGTGAAAATCCATCAGATTAATGCAGTTTGGAGCTTAAAACTAAATATCCACTGAATTTCATTGCAAAGTTAAAAGTTAACCAACAGTCAGAAAGGTCAGTAGTCTTTGTATGTCATATCTGGCATCAGCAGATTACAGAGGATTATAATAGATTAACCCTGTAAGCACATAAATGTTCACTGAGAAAAAGTCAATTGAGAAAAAAAGAATGAATTTAATTAGTTGTATGCAATATTGTTAACCGTAAACACCCAAGTATGTCTTCCCAGGATTTAAGTCAGGATTCAGCTATAAGCATTTATTAAATTAAAAGTAATGCAAGTACAAATGTGCCAGACCAAAGGCAATGGTTTTACCCAACAGGATGAGGGAAACTGCAATCTGAACATTGTTTCTCCAAACTAAAGCAATGTTTTTTTTGAGTGAGTCATGTTCTAAATAGCTGATTATGTTCAGAAAGAATGTTCATACAGAAAACTCACTGAATGTGCTCTCTGAACACATTTGTTACTCTGCAAACTGGAAAGCAAGATGATACTCACATTTCACAATGCCCAAGAATGGACATGTGAATGAGAGAAGACCCTTGGCTTCCATGCAGAGCAAACTGAGTGCCAGTTCTTCTGATGAAGAAAGAAGCTGTGATCTGAATCTAAAAAAAGCCAGTGTCTAACTTCCTCTACCAGCTGAACACATGAAAGAAGATTCAAGAAAAGAATGAAGAAGCCAAAATGCAATGTACAATAAAGAGATTATTTGAATCCATTGAGTGCTCTTATAACTTCTATATTCAGAAAATCTATTATTTAATTTGTGTATTCAGTAAATTCAATTCAACACTTTTGAGTACCTAGTAGTTCTAGGCACACTTAACATATATAGGGATATTCCAAGTATACAGCAATGGCAACCCACAGGTAAGAGTATGGCTGGCACATTTGAGAAAGAGCGAGGAGGCCAGAGAGGCTGACATGGAGTGACTAAGGGGAAGAAAAGTGAAAAACAAGGTAAGCGAGGCAACAAAAAGCCAGATCACAGATAGCCTTGTGGGCCATTATAAGAACTTTTACCCTGATTAAAGTGTGGTGCCATTTTTGAGTTTTGGGTAAGAGAGTGTCCTATTAAAGTAAATATTCTGAGACTAGTCTAGGGGACAGGAGCAGAAGAAGGGAGAACAGTGGGGAATCTAGTGCAGTAATATAAATAAAAGATGATGGCGGCTTAGACTAGGATGGTAGTGATTGGCGATAAAAAGTCAGATTCTAGAAGGAAAGAAAAAGGAGGAGAGGGAAGGAGGAAAGACAGGTAGATATTCAGGTAGAGTCAAACTAATTTTCTGATGGATTGCATGTGAGGTATAAGAAGATAAGTAGCAGAGAAGAATCAAGAAGAACGCCAAGGTTTTGGGCCTAAGCTAATAAAAAGGAAGGATGGAGTTGGTATTAAATAATATATGGAAGACTTTTAGTGGAGCAGGTCTGAGGGATGGGTGAAGCTCAGGATTTCTATTTTCAGCATGTTAGTTTTGAGATGATTATGAGATATTCAGGTAGATATGTTAAGTAAAGAGTTGGATATACAAATATTGAGTTTTAGTGGAAAATTTGGGCAAGAGATATACATTTGGTAGTTAAAAGCACATACAAGGTATTTGAAACAAACAAGATAATGACCTTGAGAAGAACAGTTCAGTCGAATTGTGAAGGTGAAAGCCTGTTTGTCGTGGGTGCAAAAAAGAATGGGAAAAGATGAATTGGAGACAGTGTAGACAAGTCCATAAATTCTTATGTAAAGGAAAGATAGGAAATGGGATTATAAGTGGGGTCAACAAAAATTTTCTTTAAACTGACAGTACTAATAGCATGTGTTTATGCTGAAGTAAAATTTATCCAGGAGAAAAGCAAAAACACCTGAGGGAGGAGGGAAAATTGCTGAAGTGATGTCTTTGAGTAGGTGAGAGGAGGATCTAATGCTGAGTTGGAAGGGTTGGTCTTGGATAGGCAGAAGCAATAACTGTTCATCTTTTGCAATACGATAGAAGGCAGAGAATATGGGTTCACACGAAAGCATGTGGGTAGATGTTTCAGTAGGAGTCTGCAGAAATTTTCTTCTGACCATTTCAGTTTTCTCAATGTAGTAAAAAATATGAACACTAACTGACAGAGAAGTTGAGAGAGGAGGTGTTGGGTGCTTGAGGAGAGAGAAGAATGTGTGAAGCAGTCATCTGGGAGAGTGCATGTACAAACTAGACTAGGAAAAAGTCGTGGGATTTGCTAGGTGGTACTAAGGACCCCTTTGCAGTTCAGGAAACCAGTCAACAGGCTGTGGGTTTTCTTCAGTTATTTTCAGTTGCAGAGGTGAATACACAGAGAAGTTTGATTTAGCCAGGATTGTGTTTTGTCATATAAGAGACAGAGGCAATTAGAGGGTATGTTTTACAAAGTATCCATATAATGATTGGCCATGCAATTTAAACTGGGAAAGGAAGGAGCAGAGGATATGAGATAGGCAAAGGACCACGAATCATGGTAGAACATACCATGGCTAGACCCCTAACTCCATCTCCACTGCTGAGAAGAACTTAAAAAAAGGTATCCAATAAATAATGGGAATTGCATTGACACCCTTGAACTTGTAGAGAAATGGAATGTGTCAGTACATAGGACCCCATGGGACCTCAGCAATATGCTGATCCATCAGGATTCACCACCTTTTCCAAAGGAATGTGTTGAGTTGAGGAAATGAGTTAATACCCACACAAATGAAATATAACCCTGGCTTGGTAGAGGGGTCCTGATAAGTTTTATAGGACTTTAGGAGAGAAAATCCTCAACATGGATTTTTCTGCAAATACCCATGTAGCACCAACTGAACTCTTCACCAATAATACCAACTCACCTAGTAGAACTATCCTTCAGCACTGAGACTACAGAAACGATACCAAGAGCTCACATTGCATACAACTGGGGTTTAAAAGATTAATCTAGAAAAGAGTGGAAATAATGTCAAAGTTCATTGTCATGCATTAACAAAGAGAAAATAGAAAGTTCATCCAAAACTGCCAACAATAAGCAAGGGCAAGATGTAAAATTATAAAGTAACTATGCAAACATACAATTACAAAAAAGCAGGAAAGGAGGGGAAGGAAAGAGTGAAATAGAGGGAAAATTCAACCATTCTGGAGAAAAATATAAGAAACAGAAACAACTTTTTTTTCTGGAAGGGCTTCATGCTACAACAACAAAAAGGAAATAAAACACAAGTTAAAATAGAATATAGTAAAAATAGGGAATGAGAACAGAGATGATAGAGCTAAGAAAATGAAATGAAATGCTCTTAATATAAACTGTATTACATAAATTGGAAATAAGAGGAAAACAGAGTCAATATAATAGAGGAAATATTTTTTTAAATAAAGGCAAATGTATAGGAAAAAGGTGTGAAACAACTAGGTGAAAGATAAGGAAGACAGATAAAGATGATAGTATGATTGGATCCCTGAAATAAGGAACATTTCCATGAAGGAAGAATTGGGTCTTCTAATCAAAAGGGCACGCTATATACTAGGGAACACTGACACAATGCAAACATCATCAAAACATACTCTGGTTAAGTTATTAAAACTGGAATATAAATAAAAATTATTTAAGTATTCAGGCAGAAAAAGCAAGTTATCTGCAATGGGGGAAATTCTCCCTAGCCTCAGACTCTTCCCTAGAAGCTTTCCCTGCTAGAAGATAGAGTAAAGTCATAGGAAACCTAAATGTGACTCCAAAATACTTTACCCAGACAAGTTTTTCAAGTGTAAAAGCAACAGGTGGATATTCTCAGACATGAATAAATTAAAATTTCAGGAAATATAGCCCTAATGAGCTCCTCTTTAAAAAAATACTACTTGATAATAAAATCCAGCCACCCAAGAGGGAAGTCTAATAAGGAACTCAGAATAAGATAAGATAAAGTAATAGGACAGTAAGCATTTAATCCAATTAAATATAGAACTTCAACAGCTGAAAGAATTGTGATTGCAGAACAGTATGTAAATAGTATAAGCCCTGATGAAATAAAACCAAAACAAGCAAAAAAAAAAAAAAAAAGAAAAAAGAAAGAAAAAGAAAGGTAGAGGGGAGGGAAATGAAACAAGCGATCACTAAGTAGCTGATTTTATAAGGTTGTGAGCTCTGTCATATTGTTTAAATTGAGATATGAGCCCTACAAGATAGCCTTACTTCAGTCTCCTAGGGCATCTTTATAATGTGTTTGCTTATCTTAAAGGTATATTTCATGAACCAATATCTCTTATGGCACATACAGGAAAAATAAAATTTAATGGGTTTTATTATTAAAATAACATGCTTCTGTGTGATCTTTTTCTTTTTTTATTTTTTATTTAAGTTCTGAGATACATGTGCAGAACATGCAGGTTTTTTACATAGGTATACATGCGCCATGGAGGTTTGTTCCACCTATCAATCCATCATCTAGGTGATCTTTTTCTTTTAAATTTGTTTCTATCCACAGACCTACACATCCATTTATCTTTCTATCTTTATATAGACAGCTATCTATAATTATGTCCACAATGTATACTATTATCACTCATCTTTAAACACTGTGATTTGATATCTTTAAAAATATATTCTTTGTACTGTTTTATATTGCTTGCTTGTGTCATTTAAAAAATTCCTGCCTATTAAAATGAATTAGAGGGCCACTGATGGTAGAGAGGAAAAGGAGAAAGATAGTTGGCAAACTACTTTTGACTCTAAAATGAGACTTTAACTATAAGTTCCCCATGTCAAAACTACTTTACAAGGTCATCACTTTTGTCAATTCCAAATTGATTTGCTTTTTTTTTTTCCTTTTTTATTGCATTTTAGGTTTGGGGGTACATGTGAAGAACATGCAGCATTGTTGCATAGGTACACACATGGCAGTGTGATTTGCTGCCTTCCTCTCCATCATCTATATCTGGCATTTCTCCCCATGCTATCTCTCCCCAACTCCCCACCCCACTCTGTCCCTCCACTATTTCCCCCCGACAGACCCCAGTGTGTGATGCTCCCCTCCCTGTGTCTATGTGTTCTCATTGTTCAACACCCATCTATGAGTGACAACATGTGGTGTTTGATTTTCTGTTCTTGTGTCAGTTTGCTGAAATTATGCTTTCCAGATTCATCCATGTCCCTACAAAGGACACAAACTCATCGTTTTTTATGGCTGCATAGTATTCCATGGTGTATATGTGCCACATTTTCCCTGTCCAGTCTATCATCGATGGGCATTTGGGTTGATTCCAAGTCTTTGCTATTGTA
>CAUYLG010051317.1:0-34559 GCA_963573385.1 Cacajao melanocephalus | reverse complement strand
TCTAATATTGACAGTGGAGTGTTGAAGTCTCCCACTATTATTGTGTGGGTGTCTAAATCTCCTTTTAGGTCGTTAAGAACTTACTTTATTTATCTGGATTCTCCTGTATATATTTAGGATCTCTAAATGCATGAAATACTTAAGAAATCCAGGAAAAGAATAAGGGTCATATAAGGGTAGCTATCATCTTTAATAATTTTCACAACGGATATGTATTTTTAGCTAGTTTTATAGATTAAAAAAACTGAAGCCAGAGTTGTTACATTACACAGTAAGTAATGAAGCATGAATTCAATTCAAGACTGCCTGACTCCATAGCCCAGATTCATTTAATTATTACTGTCTACATACCCAAAAAACATATCCTTCAACAATGAATTGTTTTTATACTGTTAAAATCAATTCACTAGACATTATTTAACATCTGCCACATAGACGTTCTGTGCAGTTGCAAGGCTATTTTCTCTAAACACATCTTGTTGGGTTTGGGAATAAGAGGACAAGGTTCTGATAGGGAGGAAGTTAGAGGAAGTTTGTGGGCTCCATAAGATTAACAAAGAGGGAATATTCTAACATTATATTCACAGTACATGCTGAGTTGAATTTGTTGAATTTAAAAATTTGACTACAAAATGATTCTAATCCAATTAGAGCATGATGAGTAGAATAGATGGACAAAAACAGTGCCATTGGATATGACTGGATAGAGAACACTTTTGGCATTTCACTCAGATGTGGGGGAGAAGGGCTGGAGAATGAACTGGGATATCCGTTGATAAGGTGACATACATGCTGGCTTATGAAACTGATATGGTTTTCAGGGAACCATACAGTGAAATAAAAGGTGCATGACAAGGAGAAAACAATTTGAGTAAAGACCAAGAGGCTGAAAGCAAAGTATGCATTCAGAAACATCAGGTCTATAAAGGAGTGAACTGTAGTAGAAAATAAGGCATAAAAGCTACTTTGGCACAAGATTAAAGCAGGGCTTGGCAACTAGGCTGAGTTTAGATTTATTCTCCATGGCTTTTAGGGTTGACAAGAAGAGACTGATACGTTTGGACTTATGCCTGGGAAAAAGCTCTGATGCCTCAATGGGGACCAGCATGGGGGTGGGAGGAAGCAGGGAGCAGGGGATGGGTTGGGAAGCCACTGCAAGTTGCCCAGGTGAAAAGCAGATTTGTTCCAGAAGGAAATACAGAAGAGAATATGGGACATGCGACTTAGACATAGTAGCAATAAGATTTAGTGATTGGATGACAGGAATGAAGGAGAGATGGGACTAAAGAATGAGTAGAGCTTCAGGTTGAGGACCTAGAAAAGGGCTAGTGCATCTTACTGAGGAAGGAGGCAGAAGAAAGCAAAATCTCTTTTTCCTGGATTTTAGTAGAAACAGAAGTAGGGCCAGAGATGGTCATGAGCACCATCTTAGACACACTGAGTCAAGGTTCTATGCTGGCACCTGAGTGGAGATGCCCACAGCAGCTGAGAACAGGATGGACTCAAGAAGGCAGGCCAGAGGCCAGTGTTTGGAAGTCGCAGAAGGGTGGCAGTCATTGGAGAGGAGAAGATAAGCCCTCAGCCAAGAGGACCAAGAACAACTGAAGACAGAAACTGATTTCAACATGGAACTAAAGAGGGAAAACCAGCAAAAGAAACTCAGAAGGAACTATCATGGAGATAATATCAGGAAAAAACTATCTTAGAAACCCATGGAAGAACATTGAGAACAAATGTGAAAAATGGGATTAGGGGTGGGTGGAGAACAGGAAGGAAGGATGGATTGGACTCATCACCACAAAGAAGCAGAACAGAAGAGAAACCTCTAGGTTAGTGCAGTAAGGCACTGTGTGGAAAGAAAGTTGAATTTTAAAAATGTCTCCTATTGCATTAATTTAAGGGGAAAATAGCCCAAAAGAACTTCACAAGTATGCTTTAATTGCAAATGAATGTCTTTGAGGGAGATTTAAGTAGTTTTGAATGCCTTATGGCTTAACTTATACGAATAATAGTATGAAGTATTTAAAAGTATAAATCAAAAGGACTGGCTAAGTTCTGTTTTTTCTATTTACCTATCTTCCCCTGTAAAAGCAGATTAATTTATATACTACATGTCTATTTACACTTTAATTTAACAACGCATGTTTTCACCACTCTCAGGGTACTTATTGTCAAAACACTGCAGCACTAAAGGAATAGTCCTGCGTTTTCATTTTTTTCTTATTCTTTGGGAACTGATTATTTATCCCTTTGAATTTTGAATACATTGAAAGAGTAAAAAGTTGGCAATTTGTCTGAAATAAGAGTATGACTTAAAAAAAAGAAAAGGCTGCCCAGAGAGCATTTTAGTATTACTGAGCATTTACTAGGAAAAACATTCAAAAATAACCAACATCCATGGAATTGTGGACTCTGCAAATCTTTCACTAAATTCCAAAGGAGAAAAAGGCTAAATCCATTAGATGATACATTGCTTAATCTTGCCTTCTTAATCAACTTTCAGCATTGAAAAATGCAGACATGATCATGAATTGCTGCTGATAGTTGAGTGTTCACAGCAGAGAGTTTGTTCTTAACTGCTTTTCTACTGCCAAGTAGCGCTCAGCTGCAGCACTTTAAATTATGTGCTCCATGATGAAATTGGATGTACTGCTTCTTAGGTTTTCATCCAGCTAAGATCATGTTTGGGGAGAAGCCAATTGTAGATGCAGTTTTCTGCCTACGAATTGGAAAATCCAAGTTAACTAAAGTTCAGAAAGTTTAGAAACTGATTACAGAGGCTAGCCTTGTCTGTTCGGTGGCTCAGGGCATCCACAGGACACCCTAACCTCTGGGTCAGGTTAGCAGGCAGCATGATTATTAGGCATGATTGTCTGCTCCCATCAGCAGGGCTTCATTTCCTTTCTCACAGAAGATCCTTAATAATACAGGTTAATTCAGTTCTGTCTTCTTATGATATTCTATGTTTTAGTTCCAGAAATCCTTATTTAATGAAGATAGTTCTGAACAGTACTTTGACTTTTCAAAAACAAAAATTCTTTTTAAATTTTTATCTCTTGCTTCATTGTAGAAACACCTCCGTGAGGTGCACCAGGCTTATGGACTCCAATTATTCTACCAGAAAACCGAAGAGCGGAGCATTTTAATACCTTCACAGTGGTCACACAGCTCACTCGGGCCACACTGGGAGGGCAATCCAGACTTGCTGACTCCCAGGAACTCACTCTCCCTGACCTGCGGTGCAGGTTGCCTTGCATGCAGTGTCTGCACAACTTAAAATTCCAATTTCAAAATGGAAAGGAACTAAGTAAAACACAATGTCTCTAAGCCTAGAAGCAGTGATGGGAAAAAATCTCAAATATAAACCCTAAATCAAAAAAGCAAAGAAACTAACTTCAAAAATTAAGAGTTATAGATAGTGAGGGCACATTTCCTGCGTAGAAGTCTATGGCCAGGATGGACGGGTAGAAGTAGAGAAAATCAATCTGCCACCACTTTGTTTTGTTAATACAGTTCTGTTCATCTGTATCATCTGGTTATCTAGTCCAGGGGCCAGCAAATTTTTTCTGTGAAAATATAAGTATTTTAATCCCAGCACTTTGGAAGGCCAATGTGGGTTGATTACCTGAGGTCAGGAGTTCGAGACCAGCCTGGCCAACATGGTGAAACCCCATGTCTACTAAAAATACAAAAATTAGCCAGGTGTGGTGGCAGGTGCCTGTAATTCCAGCTACTTGGAAGGCTGAGGCAGGAGAATCACTTGAATCCTGGAAGCAGAGGTTGCAGTGACCTGAGATGTCACACCACTACGCTCCAGCCTGGGCAACAGAGTGAGAAAAGATATAAGTATTTTAGGCTTGGTGGGCCATATGACAGTAACGATTATGCTCTGCAATGGTGTAAAAGCAGTCATGGAAAATACGTCAACAAATGAGCCTGGCTGTATTGAGATAAATTTTCTTTTTGAGAGCATGATGAGCATCAGGCCTAGTTCCTACAACCTGCCTACCTAGTATGTCTATCGTTAAATCATTTACACATGACTTTCAGGCACTAATCATTAACATCTTCATTATCAGGAACATCTTGAACTGAATTTGGGAGGATCTTTAGAATTGTTCAGCTTCATAAGGCTATGACATTGGGTTAAATCCTTATTGGAAGGCCTAAAAAGTTGTGATTTTGGCCAGGCGCGGTGTCTCACGTCTGTAATCCCAGCACTTGGAAGGCCGAGGTGGGTGGATCATGAGGTCAAGAGATCGAGACCATCCTGGCCAACATGGTGAAACCCCGTTTCTACTAAAAATACAAGTTGGACATGGTGGTGCGCGCCTGTAGTCCCAGCTACTTGGGAGGCTGAGGTGGAAGAATCGCTTGAACCCAGGAGGTGGAGTTTGCAGTGAACCGAGATCGTGTCACTGCCCTCCAGCCTGGCGACAGAGCAAGAGTCCGTCTCAAAAAAAAAAAAAGTTGTGATTTTACAATTTTCCACTCAAATTTAACCTTTGTCAGAGATCCTTCTACAAATATTTTTTTTCTCAGTTAAAAAAAATGGAAATTCAGTCTCAATCAGCAAGGATCAAAGATTTGAAAGCAACCTTCCAAGTGTCTGGTTTCAGCCATGCTTCCAGATCTGTAATTTCTACATCTAACTGCTTGTTTTAGAACAAGAACCAAATTACCTCATGGATTTCCATAAATATGTATAACTGATTTTCTTACGATATAATAAAGGTCTGAGTTTGTTTACTGTGGACTTCTAGGTTTACACACTTTTCCTATAATTAAAAGAAAGAGAACTGATGAGCCCTAAAGAATCAGACTTGGGCTAGAGTACAAACCTTGGTTTTTGTTATTTCATAATTTTGTTTTCCTCTACAGTTCAACTATGTGTCAGATGATTGTACTTGATATATTTCCATATTCCTTAAATCTTACATTGAAAACAGTTTAAATATTTCTTGTCAGAAAATGATAATCCAAAATCAAGAATAATCTTGAGAGTAAGAATTTAACATTCATAAATAGCTATCTTATGTTGATTAACCTTAACCAGCTAAATGCAATTATTATTAGGGACTCACATACACAAAAAAGAGAGGTGCAAAGCATGAAATAGCGTTCTCAGCATTTTAGATCATGCACCTAGTATCAATTCCCACTGCTTCTGTGAGAAATTAAGTTTATCAACAAAAATATAAACTTGCTTCCACTTATTTAATTCATACCTGAAAAGTCTATTCCTTCCGTTTATAATTCTAGTGAAATGACTTCCCATTGATATCAAATATTGCTTTGGAAAGTTTTCCAAGGAATATATATATTTTAACAAAAACAATCTATGTGAAGCATTATATTATCACCAAATCAGGCATTTTATCTCTAACACATAAAGGACTCAGACAATTAGAAACATCCTAAGTAAGAGCACTGCTCTTTACGGAAAGCTTTCAAAAATACAGAAAGAAATGTATTTCTCAGAATGTGTCAGTTTTAACAAAATTTATGGTAAACCTTGTAATTTTATCTTTCTCATAACTTACAGATTTTTTTAAGGATTTGAAATATAAATGTGTATTTTCAGAAGGTTCATTTGTAAAATAATTTGAGGAGGAAATCCTAAAGTATCTGTGATCTACCTCAAGCACCTAATTTCAAGCCATGTGTCTATATTTCCTACAGGTAAAAACCCCATTACTTTGTTGTGTTGACTGATTTTTTCCTTCATGAACTTCTCTCCTTTCAGGGGTCTTTTCCTTCCAGTGTTGATTGCAGAACAACATGATATGCACACACAAGTTTCATCCATATGGATCCTCACTGAGATGGAACCATTTAGAGGGATGAGGTGGGAGAGGGGCATGGGTGCCAGTGTCGGGCACCCTGAGTTCTAAGGATGCCCTGCAGCCTCTTCCAACTTGGACAAGTACAATGTTTTGTACTTCAGTTTGTTTTTCTGTAAAATAAAGATCAAAATACCTACCTTGAAGAATTAGAATTGCAGTCACTCAAAGAGCAATTGCTATTTTCTCACTGATGTCCTGGCTCCACCACTTTCCTTCCTGCACTTAGCCCTAACTTCTCTATGTTTAGTTTCCTCACCTGCTATCTCTCATTGAGAGAGAGGATTAATGAGAGATGCAGGCAAAGTGTTTCTAACAGTACTTGATGGATGATAAAGACTCAAGAAATATCAAATATTTTTGTTATGGGTACTATATTTAAAATATTCTTAATGGTGGCCAAGAGATAACTCTATATCAGGTTTATATACTACCAGGAAAGAGACAAAAAAAATGACTATGTTACTCTACGACTTCTGCTGTCAAAGGGAAGAGCAGGGGAAGATGGAAGAAAATGTCCAGAGCAGAGTTGGCAATCTGTAAGAAACCCTCCTGAACTGAGACCTGGGACAAACAAGAGGCTGCTAAACCCAGCTGGAGGGCGTGAGGGTGTATCACAGGCACAGACAGAACATATCAAACTGTCCGTGGAGCCTAACATGACAGAGGAACTGAAAGGCATTTGATATGCTTTAGCTGTGTCCCTGCACAAATCTCTTGAATTGTAACTCTCACAATTCCCACGTGTTGTGCGAGGGACTGGTGGGAGGTAATTGAATGATGGGGGCAGGTCTTTCCCATGCTATTCTCGTGATAGTGAATAAGACTCACAAGATCTGATGGGTTTATAAAGGGGAGTTTCCCTGCCTACATTCTATTCCCTTGTCTGCTGCCATGTGAGACATGCCTTTCATTTTCTGCCAAGATTGTGAGGCCTCCCCGGCCACGTGGAACTGTGAGTCCATTAAACCTCTAATTTGGTAAATTTCCCAGCTGCAGGTATGTCTTTATCAGCAGTGTGAGAACAAACTGATACAGCATTCATTTAGCGAATTTGAAATGTGATGTACAAGGGTTCAGGGTGATGAAAAATGAAACTGGAAGGGTTGGTAGAGGCAGGCTCATGAAGGCCCTGAAAACCTTGTTAAAAAGTTTGATATGTATCCTGACAGCCGTGGAGAGCTAGCAAAGAGATTTAAGCAGGAAACTAATGCATGTCCTTTGAGAAGTATCATTCTGGCTGCATGTGAAAGACTCCATTGGAAGGGCAAGCCTGGAGGTTAGGGGTGCAGATGGGAGTCAGAGATGTGTCCCCTGTAGCCAGGTAACCAGGCATGGGGAAGAGTAGGTAGATTTGTGAAATATGGAGGTGGTGACCCATAGGATAGCTACATTTGTTACTGATTAAAAATATTCGTTTATCCAACCCACTAAATTAGAACTGTATAAAATGAGCCAGTGGAGGAGGCATGATCTATTATGGTGTTATGTTACTGATAACAGTAAAGAAGCATAATACTTCACTTAATGCACAGACAGCCCTATGAACGATGCAGGTTCCAGTCAGTGATGTCTTTGCTGAGATTTTTCTTCACCAAGATGCTCCTTGGGTCCCGGGCAAGGACCTAAGGAGAGGCTCAGCATTCAGACCTCTAGAGGAAGGGAGTCCCAGGCTGGGGACTTTGCCAAGTAAAGGAGGCAAAGGAGGCCCTGAAGCTTATGATGTCTGAGGGAATGGGGCATGAAAGAGGGACAGGAAAACAAGAAGACCTGGGGCTGCTGAATGGAGCCAGGAGGCAGTGTATAGAACATCCTTGACATAAGTGACTCCATCTTGGAAAAGGACTCCATCTTACATTTCAAAAGGTGTCAAGCCAAAAGGGTCTAAATGTTCACCTAATCAATAGAGACAACACCTAACCAGATTAGGGCAAACCCTTCACTATCAGTCCTCACCAGAGGACTACAAGGCTATCAAAAGAGCCGGACTTCACCAGCGAGATACAACCATCTCAACAGACATGTTCCAGCTGTCACTTATGATCACTCTTCTTAGACTGGTTCATTAACCCTTTTTCCTGCACCCTTTTCTCTTGATGTTAAATCAAATTATGTTGACTGAAAGCTGTGTTGGAGATCACATTAACTAGCTCTATGATGTATTTCCACAGGTGAGTTTCGGATTTAAATGAGGCCCATCAATGATTAGCCATCTGATGACTGTGGTGCATGATCTGTAAAACTGTCATTCAGTGCATTGTGAGACAGTTCTCCACGGGTTTCTTGGGTTACTGCACACCTTACTGATAGAAGCACTGACTGCTTTTTTATTCTGAGCTACTTTTCCCAGAATGTTTTCCTAGTGAACAGCCTTTGAAGATTGAGCTCGTGTTTTCCAGGAGCAATGGTCGGTCATGGCTACAGCCCAGTGCCTAAGGTCAAATTCCCATCCTGGAATGCAACCAGTGTGTGTGCTGGTATTACCTGGTCCTGTTTGTGTCACCCCAGAAGAACTGGGACTCAAGGAATGACAAAAGCTGGTTATCTGGGTATTGCCATTTCTGTGAGTAATAAAGTCTTAATCTCAGGCCTGGCAGTCTTGTGTCTTCCACCAGCATCCATGAACCTCTGATCTGCTAAGTTGTTATCTCACAAATAGGGTAAAATCTCAGACTTTTCACAGTTCTTAACAGACCCTATGCTCCTGGCTTGGGCAGCCACATGTGATCAGAGAACTTATTAAACTTATTACCTGTAATAAGGCATGTATGCTAACTTTAGGGGAGATGTACCCCAGGAGTGTGACGCCATTGGCTAAGGGATAGTTCTTCAGGAGCCAGCACTCATAGCAGATCACATGTGGCTTTCTTGACAAAATGATCTGCCTTCTTGAATTCAGATCACTGAATTATGCAACTCTCATGATTCTTCTTCTGTTTGCCTTAGTTATAGAAAGCTCGACAGTAAATTAATGTTCAACAAAATAACTATGTAAGTATAATTATCTTTCACTTGTCACACTCCATCTTCATGTTAATATAGCTATTTTATTCTGGTAAACTGGTAAGAAAGGGTAATAAAATTCCTTTTTCTTCTTCTTCTTTTTTTTTTTTTTTGAGGCAAAGTCTTGCTCTGTCACCCAGGCTGAAGTGCAGTGGCACAATCTTGGCTCACTGCAGACTCTGCCTCCTGGTTCAAGCAATTCTCATGCCTCAGACTACCAAGTAGCTGGAATTAGAGACATGCACCATCACATCTGGCTAAATTTTCTATTTTTAGTAGAGACAGCGTTTTACCATGTTGGCCAGGCTAGTCTTGAACTGCTGACCTCAGGTGATCTGCCCACCTCAGCCTCCCAAAGTGCTGGGATTACAGGCTTGAGCCACTGCACCTATCCAAAGTCTATTTTCTTCTGATAAGTACCAAATGAATGACTAGTCCAGAACGTGGCCAACCTGGACTACTACAGTATCTAACTACTATTTAAACAGTCATTTCAGCTGGCCACGGTGGCTCACGCCTGTAAATCCCAGCCCTTTGGGAGGTTGTGGCGGTTGGATTACCTGAGGTCAGGAATTCAAGACCAGTCTGGCCAACATGGTGAAACTCGTCTCTATTAAAAATACAAAAATTAGCCAGGTGTGGTGGCAAGTGCCTGTAGTCCCAGCTACTCGGGAGGCTGAGGTAAGAGAATCTCTTGAACCCAGGAGGCAGAGGTTGCAGTGAGCCAAGATCGTGTTACTGCACTCCAGCTTGGGCAACAGAGTGAGACTCCATCTTAAAACAAACAAACAAACAAATAAAAAAATTGGCATTTCTATTGAAAGATGCATTCCAAATGTCACAAGCTCTCTCCCTTGAGAACAGGAACCCCCAGGGCTGCCAGAGTCTTCAGTGAACCCATGACGAAAGGTTGAGGGAGAGCCCACATGATGCCAGTGCCCTGTGGTGTGGAGGATCACTGACAGCTCTCCGGATCTCTCCTGGGGTGGAAAGTTACGGATGGTTCTCAGACAGGTGGGTGTCTGTGACTTCTTCCCTTAGTGGAAGGGCTGAGTTCTTGGTGAGGTACCAGGCACAGATCCTGATGTAGGAATGATGAGGGCGGAAGCTCTCAGGGAGGAGAGCATTCAAACATGGATTCCAGCAAGGGTCACAGACATGGGCAAATGCTCCAGTGGCATCCTGAGTTGGGCTCCCTAGAATTAGAGCCTGGGCATGGTTTCAAGTGTGTCTGATTTTTGAAGTAAGTCCTGTTCAACGGAAGCAGGATAGGGCAGGGGAAAGGGTTGTTAAGAATGTGGTCTTGGCCGGGCACAGTGGCTCACACCTGTAATCCCAGCAGTTTGAGAGGCTGAGGCGGGCAGATCACCTGAGGTCAGGAGTTCAAGATCAGCCTGGCCAACATGGTGAAACCCTGTCTCTACTAAAAATACAATAATTAGGTGGGTGTGGTGGTGGGTGCCTGTAATCCCAGCTGCTCAGGAGGCTGAAGCAGGAGAATTGCTGGAACCTGGGAGGCAGAGGTTTCAGTGAGCCGAAATTGTGCCATTGCACTCCAGCCTGGGTGACAGAGTAAGACTCTATCTTAAAAAAGAAAAAAGGATCTGATTTTTGGCTCCTTGGTGGTGGAGGTGGAGAGGAGAGGTGGTATTACCTGTAATAAGGCATGTATGCTAACTTTATGGGAGATGTACCCCAGGAGTGTGACGCCATTGGCTAAGGGATAGTTCTTCAGGAGCCAGCACTCATAGAAGTGAGTGTAGGGTGGGTGTCCCATCTCAGTAAAGGAGCCCGGGAGGGTACCAACAGTCTCCACCACTGCAGTGCTGACAGGATAAAGGTGTCAGGCTGCAGGGACTGGCAGGGCACAGCCCTGCACAGAGCCTGTGGTGCTGTACTACAGGGCTGCCATAGCAGCTTTCCCAGCTGGAGACAATAGCAGCTCATTACTAAGCTTGAAGTTGACAGTTTGTGGACTCTCTCCTAAGGATTAAAGTCAATTAGCACTTCATCCCTTTTTTTATCGTTTTTACAACTCTGGAATTCTAACTGAAATGGCATCGTGCCATTTCCATTCAAAAGGAACAAAAGTCACTGTTCTCTACAATCCAGGAGAACTTGCAGTCAGATCTTCTCATCAGGCACTGCAATGCCATTCACCACTGAACAGGGAAAGTTGAAAGGTGCCCACCAACTTTCTCCTACTGATGGAAAATATAGATTAAGAAATGAAATTACCTCTTTACAAATTCAATACAAATGGAGCAGCATTTGGCTAAGTTTCTTGACCGCACGGTTTATCTTTATAATTTTGTCCATAATGTAACCACCACTATGTCTCTGGAGAGGTCATTTCTTCTTAGTCACAAAGATGTTTTCTTAGTAAATTCTCAAGTGAAACTTGGCCTTCAATTTATACACACAAGACCTCTGGGAGTCTAAGGGAAGTCGCATTTTGCATGTCACAGGTCAAAAGTTCCATGTGAAGGGGAGCTGAGATTAAAGCCTAAACCATACAAGCAAAAACTTGCTTCTTTACATCCTGACGTCCTTAGACAAGGGACTCTCAGGTCCCATGGGATTGAGTTTCCTATGAGAAGTCACCATTCCCAGTGTCCTCCAAGAAGTCCCTAATAATGGAATTTACTAATAATAAGTTTATATTAATTGCCCACTTGATATGGCCAAATGAACAACATAGCATAATAGAGTAGATAGGCCAGCAACATCCTCAACCCACCTGGACCCTTCAAAATTAGACCAAAAAAGGGTCCGGTATGCAACTGATCATGTCCATAATACAGGCGGTACCCCTGAGTGGCAATCGGGAAGTGTCACTGGGCCTAAAAGGCAGTGAGGGAGATCCCAGATGATCTGGAGATAAAAGATAGCTTTATGTGATTTTGAAATGTTTGGGTCTCCCATTGGAAGTGTGTGTAGTGCCTGCCATGCCTTTATCAGGCTACCTGTTCTCTCCTTGACTGTGTATCTCTCTGTCCTCCCAGTAGAAGAGGAGGTAAATCACTGGGCAAGTAAAGTTGAACACCTACTTCCTCTGCAATAAAAGACAAACTATGTCCTCGAGAGGCCTGTTAAAGGAATAAAATATTTTGTAAAAGGAAAAAAGAAAAAAAAAAGTCCTTCTTTGTTATACTAGTCCTTACTTTATTTTCCATAAAGAGACAAACATTCATCATCATAGAATCACAAAATCTAAATAATAAGTGGTGATGGTGCCCTGAAGGAAAATGCAAGGCACTGTAATTACGCTTAGCAAGGGCATGAAATCCCATGAGGAGAACAGGGGAGTTTCACTGAGGAATGACTCCCAACCCCCAAACCTGGAGAACCAATGAAAGTTAATGACACCCTGGGGCCTGTGGAGGAGTTCTGCAGAGGCCCTGAAGCCAACTGAGAAAATGGAAGCTTGCAGGTGGGAGGATGGAGGGAGAGAGGGTCCACACTGAGACAGAAAATGTGGCAGTCACATCAGTCCTTGTAGGATTTCACCCTTAACAGTTGAAAGAAAATAGAGAATTGTAAGTGAGAGGAACTCATCATCTAATTTGCATCCACACCATGGCAGTTTGGAGACCAGAATGGCGAGGGAAAGAACAAATATACAGACTGCCTAGGGGGTGATTCAGGAACACAGAAAACAGTGATTGGAGTTGGTCTAAGGTGGTGGCAATGAAGATGAAACTTTTAAAAAGCAAGCAGACCCAAGAGCTATGCTGAACTGGAGAGACCCTCCGTGAGAGAATCCAGTCTTCCTTATCTGTGTTGAAATTTCCACTTTAGGCCCAATAACTCCATAAAGCTTTTGTTATTTAAACGTCTTTCTCCCACTCTTTGACTACAGCTACTGGAGGGCAAGAGTTGTGTATTTGAAGTCTGTACCCTCCGTCATTAGCACAGGCGTGTGGAACAAAGGGAGACTGGTGAATCCAGGTGAACGCAAATGAAGGAAGACCTGCTTCACCAGAAGAGCAACAGGCAAAGCATCCACACGTTGATCACAGTCAGGCAAAGGCAAGAGTAAAGCTGGCGGGTGGAGAAGGTGTCCAGAGAGAAAGCATTGAAACTGGGGAGGCAAAAGTCATCCTACATTTTTTTCTTAATAATGTAGCTGTGTGGTACTGTGCTTGGTACCCTGAATTAACCTGATCATTCCCAGGAATGTTCCCTTTCACTGAATGTTATCTCGGAGCCACCTCCTCATAGTGGTGCATGTTATCATTCTTGGCCCTTGAGCAGAAATTTCGGAAAGAGGCATCATGCCCTTTATTAATGACAAAAAATAAAAAGCTCTCAAAATGAGAGAGCTCACTCACTCCCTTCCTTCCTCCCTCTGACATGCTGGAATCCTTGGGCAATAACTGTGCCCATAATTCTCTCTGAATACTTTAGCCAACGTGCAGACTCCTCACCTGCATAGTAATTCCCAGTTCAATCTCTCCCTCTTATTGGCCCCTGTGACCTCCTGTGGTTAAGCAGCTCCAGACCCATGGACTGCAGAGTGCAGGAATTGTCAGCTCCACTTGACTGCCAACGCCTTCCAGGGACCAAGCCCGGATCAAGCTTCCCTGGCATACAGCCCACACCTCTGCAGCAGTTGAGAGGCTTGGGCTTTTCTCTCCCAGAACTGGGGACAAGTCTCTTCTTGAAGCATCCTATAGGCAGAACTCCATTAATTGTATGAAGACAGAAGAGGGAGAGCGCTCCGTATTAGGTCATTCTTGCATTGCTGGAAAGAAACACCTGAGACTGGGTAATTTATAAAGAACAGAGGTTTAATTGGCTCACGGTTCTGCAGATTTTACAGGAAGCTTGGTGTTGGCATCTGCTTGGTTGCTACAGAGGCCTCAGGAAGTTTGTGATCACGGCAGAAGATGAAGCCAGAGCAGACGTGATGAAAGCAGGAGCAAGTGAGAGAGTGGGAAGGAGGCACCACGCACTTTTAAATGACCGGATCTGGAGAGAACTCACTCACTGCCGCGAAGACAGCACCAAGCCATGACGGACTGCCCCACGATCCAAACACCTCCCACCAAGCCCCACCTCCAGCAGGGATTCCAATTCCACATGACATTTTGGTGGGGACAAATATCCAAACTATATCAGAGGGGGCGTGCTATCTTGGGAAAGCTAACATCCAAATTTCTTAGACTTTTTTAATTTCCAGGAAAATCAAACGGGCAGAATCTAGAGAGAGGGATGTGTGTAATTGGCTGCATCAGCCACTTTCTTTATTCATGTGATGTTTTGGAGGAGGTCAGCTATAGAGAAGCAACACAGAACTTAGGGAGAATAAAGGCATTCGTGGCCTTCTCCGTGATGGTCACAGCAAGGTTTCAGCTGTCCCAGGACTCTGTTTCAGGATCACTGTGATGGAAGGGCAGGGTAGGGGCCGGTGAGCAGGGTCTGAGGCACCCCTGGCCACTCTCCTGGCTGCTCCCCACCCCCACACAGATGCTTTCTGCCTGACTTTCCTGAGGGTGAAAAGCCTTGAGGCTTGGCCCCTTTTGGTTCCTGGCTTTCCTCCGTTCCTGCAGCCTTCAGGCAGACTTTCAGATGCTCCTCTTCACCCTCTACCTACTCCATCATCCTGGCCTCCACACCGTTGACACCAGCACATTCCCAGTCCCCAGTGGCGCTGGACACTTCCCGTGTGGGAGTGACGTAGCAATGGCCTTCTAGAGGGTGGGAGCAGTTTTAGGAAAGAGGCCTTAAAACTGCATGTGCAGAGGAAGTGTTTGGTATTTCGTAGAGGAAAGGATGGCTGAGGGAACTGAAGAGGATCTCTGGTCACCCTGGAACAATGCAGCTATCTTTGGGTGAGATATGGTTCCCATGTGGTCCATATTCCAGTGGGATTTCTGCCTGAACAGCAGGCTGAGGCCTCTAATTCCTAACGTGTACCCTAATAGCCAGCCCATCCAACTTCCTTCCTGGCCCATCTCCCCAGCTGAGGTGAATCTGGGCCCCGAACTGGTACAGTCAGCTGAGAGAAGTTTTGATTGATTGCTTTATTCCATTCATTCACTCCCTCAGTAGTAATTTGTTAAACTTTTCCTTAGGTGAGATGCTAGGGATACTAAAATGAACAGGCAGAATCCTTTCCCTTCCTCAAGGAATCTACAGTGCAACTGGAGAGAGCTAAGTAAACAGTTCTGATGAAGGAAGGCACATGCTCTGATAGTGATGGTCAGAGGGTGCTGGACCCAAGGGGAGAAGCCAGACTCAGCTTTGGGGCCTCGGGAAAGAATTTCCAAAGCTACCGGTTTTCTAGACAAGCTCCCATTAACTCCCATCCCAAAGGTGGGACCTTTCTTCTAGTACTCTCAGTGCCCTACTTCATTTCTTAAGCATCCACTTCTGACATGATATAGAACATTGCTGTTATGGGCTGAATGTCTGTGACTGCAACATCCACACATTGAAACCCTTCACCCTCATGGAGGTGAGGCCTTTGGAAGGTGATTAGGATTAGATGAGGTCATCTGAGCTGAGCCCCTATGAATGGGATCAGTGCCCTTTTAAGGGTCCCAAGAGAGCTTGCTTCACTCTGCTCTCTGCCATTTGAGGACACTGGGAAAGGGCTGCCGCCTGCAACTCAGAAAAGGGCCCACATGGAACCCACCATGCAGACACTCTGGTCTCAGGCTTCCAGCCTCCAGAACCGTCAGAAATGAATTTCTGCTATTGATAAACCACCCAGGCAATGGTAATTTACTGTAGTGCCCAAACTGACCAGGACACTGGCCCTAGAAAACAATGCTTGCTGTGGTCAGATCACAGTCCATGGTCATCTTATTGTTAAAAGAGGGTTCTCCAAGAGGTGCACGTGTTTCCCCAGGGTGTGTAATCTGGAGAGCTGGGTGAAAGTATTCAAACCCTCCCTGACAGTTTATGTCTATCTTTACCTAAGAATAGAAGTGGGTTAGGCTCTCCTCACACTGGTGTGTGTGCCACTTACTTCCACACTATTGAAAGGTGTCAGGACGCATCCCTTCTAACTGGGTGCACCGCACACCACGCACTGCAGGTTGTGTACGTGTGACCACAGCTTACTGATGATCTTATCTACACTCAACCTATCCAAAATCCGAAATAAACCATAGATCCAAGAAAATTCTCATCATACAAGCTCAAGAGAACAAGAAAGTAAAGGTGCTAACATGTCTAACAGCAGCCACATTTGCAGGTGAAAATAGTTATTTCATTTTACTGCTAACCTTTATACATTTCTTTATTATTTGCATATTTTTGAGACAGAGTTTCACTCTTGTCACCCAGGCTGGAGCGGAATGGCCCGATTGTGGCTCACTGCAACTTCCACCTCCCAAGTTCAAGTGATTCTCCTGGTCAGTCTCCCTAGTAGCTGGGATTACAGGCATGGACCACCACACCCGGCTAATTTTTGTATTTTCAGTAGAGATGAGCTTTCACCATGTTGGCCAGGCTGGTCTCAAACTCCTGACTTCAGATGATCTGCTGGCCTTGGCCTTGGCCTCCCAAAGTGCTGGGATTACAGGTGTGAGCCACCCCTCTGGGCCTATTTATATGAATTTATGGGGTACAAGTGTAATTTTGTTACATGCATAGATAGCATAGCGGTGAAGTCAGGGCTTTTAGTGTATTATCACCCAAATAATGTACATTGCACCCAGAAAATAATTTCTCATCATCCATTCCCCTCCCACCCCTCACCCTTCTGAGTCTCCAAAGCCTATCATTCCATACTCTACATCTGCATGCACCCATTATTTAGCTCTCAATTGTAAGACACAACATGTGGCTTTTGACTTTCTGTTTCTGAGTTATTTCACTTAGACAACGGCCTCCAATTCCAACCTTGTGGCTGCAAAGACATTATTTCATTCTTTTTTTTATAGCTGAATAGTATTCTGTGATGAATGTATACCACATTTTCTTATCCAGTCATCCATTGGAGGATACTTCGATTCTATATCTTTGCCATTGTGCATAGTGCTGTGATAAAGATAAACATACAAGTTCTGATACCTTTCTGACATACTGACTTTTTTTCCCTTGGGTAGTGCATGCACCTGCCATTGGGAGACCTTTGTGCAATATTGGTCAGTCCAGCTCCGTGTAGTTTGCCCCCGACCTCCAAGACACAGCATGGATCCAGGCTCCTGGGGGTCTCATGTCCCATAACCTTTATACATTTCTATTCTATTTAAAATGTAGAGTATACAAAAACATGCTGTACAAGAGAATGTTCACAAAAATATAAATACACAAATTCACAAAATGCTTAGAAATATTTCAATAGTGTTTTTTCATTAAAAAATACATATAGATCATTGATTTAGATTGCAAGCCTCCACCTTAAGGGAAGCAGCTCGTCCGTGGCAGGCAGCTCCTCTTGACCTGTCCAGTGGGCTTTAGCTTGCCTGTCCTCGACACCAGACCTCTGGCATGTGCATATTCTGACTGCAGCCATGCTAGCAATGTAACAAGGGGACAAAAACAATGTTTACTTAAGTACATTGTGACAGTCCAGAAGAACATTTCTATTTTCTGGCTGAAATCCCACACGGGCAAAGCAACAGAAAACTCTACCCCTCCCTGCACGTGGCCAGCCCCTGTGGACCCTGGTGACAGGCACTCTGCTCACCTTCTGCTGGGAAGTTTTGCCAAGCCCATGATGGTTTTATGAAATCCTTTCTTTGATTTGGCTCCTGGCAGTTTGCAGTTTGAAGTCATACCTTGTCCTGGATGGAAACCATGTAAAACTATCACATTCTATATTGTTCCCATCCTAGACTATGAACTCACTGGGCTCCATCCAACGCAAACCTCAGCACTGATTTCCTCAATATTTGGCCCACATTTATAAACCTCAAAGAACCTCCCAGCAAACCTGGCTTGAATCTAAAGTCTCTTTACCCTCATTTACACAGGCCTGCTTTTAAACCACTAAGCCTGCAATAGTCTGCCCTAGAACTTCATAGCTTCCTTCCAGCCATGTTATATATAACTTCAGTATAATTTGTTTAAAAAAAGCACAAGAAAGATTATTTGGAGATTCAAATTAAGTTTAATAGAACTGTAATGATTCTGGCAATCATTTTAGAAGCTGCAATAACTAATCATTGTAGATCTAACTATATATCCTGGCAGACACATGGAGAATATTAACAGAAATCTTCCCACAGAGCTGCTTTTAGAGCTTAGCACTGCAATTTGCTGAACATGCTCCATCACTTTCTATACAAAAACCTCATGGTTCCTTTTTAAATAAATACTTGAGTGCTTTCTATATATTGCATTTGTAAAAAAAAAATACATACATGTATGCGACATCCTAAATGGGAGCAATATTTGTATGCAACAGTGTGTGACATGATTTGCATCCTGACATTGCAGAGTTAACACTGCCTGTGAAAAATGTTGACTCTGCAATGAATGCTTATATTGTATGTACAGTAGAAATATGCCATGTGTGTTATACCCTATAAATGTAATACAGGAAATTAACATAAAGGTATTTGCAAAGTAAAAGTTTATATATCTTTATCTCACAGATGGTCACAAGACTTGCCTCCATCCCCCAAATGCCAGGCAGGGCTGCTTTATAAGTTCATGTGTAGACTCTTCCTCAGTCCTGGGAGGGTGGGAGCTGTATACATCCCAAACATGTGCAGAGAAAAAGGATCCATTTGTTTTCCTTTCCTAATATTTATTATAGTACCTGGTGCCCATAAGCAGGAGATGCTGGTGGTCAGACCTCTGGCCAGATTCAGAGACTGGGCCACAGGAAAGCACGTGTTGCCACCACTCCCTGCGTGCCAAGCCTAATAGAAGAAAGTGACAGCAGTTCCACTGTGGCTTCTTGTGCTTGTACAGCTTCCTGTGACACATTTGTAACTAATCCTTGCAGTTGAGTTTAGTCTGCAGTTTAGATTTACATGGACGGGATAAACAGAAAGGAGCAATGTGGTGGTTATTTTAGGTATCAGTGCCTACCAGGACACAAGGCCAAAGAAGCAAGGACTTAAACCACATGCACGAAAAACGAGGGTAAGGCAAAAGAACTGTATGTATATTACAGGCTAAAAGCAAAGACCTCTCTAAGATGAGGTTTAAAAACCAGAGGGAGAGTGGATGCATGTCTTAAAATACTCAGGTTATCTATATAAACCCCATCTTTTTCACTGCAAGTTACACAATCTTCCATCTCACTTGCTGATGTAAACCATAGACACAGACATCTGTCTATTCCTCTGTGTGAAGTTCTCATGAGACCTTTGTCTTTATCAAGGCCTTTGTCTATTTTGAATCTGATGTTCTTATTCACAAATCAGACATCAAATTGAAATACTGATTCTTAAATTTAAGGAATCATCTCCTGGTAGAGGAAGGGTTTCATCTCCTGGAAGACGAATTGGCATGTCTCATGGTTGATGCGGGGCCTTACCTCACAATCTTCATTTACTTAACAACTGTGGTTGTTAATCAACTTTAAGACATCATTGGTGGCTGGGTGCACACTTATTTTATGTACATCTAAGAGAAAATATGCTGCCAATTACTACTGTAAGAGCCATCAATTGAAACATGCACCCTGATTTTAGGGCATTAAATGTGAAATTTCACACAACTCAAAATTGATGAAACAGTGTGTTCACTGTGTGCCTGTTGGGCACCAGATACTGTAGTTTTTTTTTTTTTTCTTTATTCATGGATTTTATTCCCCAATCAGGTAGGCAAACTATGCCTGTAAGGTGTTCTATTCTTCCACAGGACTGGCTGCAAGGAAGTCAGACTCTCTCTCTCTTTCTCTCAGGTGTTTCATTTCAGAACGACATGTTAGTCCTATATACTCACTAGGTTTAAATACAAGAAAGCAAGTAAATAAAAAAATAAGGCCAGGTGCGGTGGCTCCCGCCTATAATACCAGTACTTTGGGAGGCTGAGGCAGGTGGATTACCTGAGGTGAGGAGTTCGAGACCAGCCTGGCCAACATGGCAAACTCCATCTCTACTTAAAATACAAAAAAATTAGCTGGACCTGATGGTGTGTGTCTGTAGTCCCAGCTACTTGGGAGGCTGAGGCAGGAGAATTGCTTGAACCCATGAGGTGGAGGTTGCAGTGAGCTGAGATCGCACCACTGCACTTCAGCCTGGGTGACAGAGTGAGACTCTGTCTCAAAAAAAATAAATAAATAAAAAGAAAAGAAAAGAAAGAAAGAAAGAAAAATACAGGACAGTACAAATCTTCAAAATGATAAGCACTTGAATTGCACCGCACTGGACACCTTATAGAACCTAATTTCAATGAATTCCCATTGATTCCTCTTTTGTTTGCAAACACATTCCTGTATTTATTTCTTGTGAATCAATAACAACAAATTAGTTCATTTCTAAAAAAGTAAATATATTCTGTCTCATAGAAGGCAGTACACTGTGGATGGAAAAGACAAGGGTGTATATTGAGCAGAGTCCAGATGGGGTCACAAGTAAAGTTTTGAAACTAGATAGTAAATCACCTACCTTCCTCAGAGAGAGGCTTAACCCAACTTGCTTTACAAATAGTGCTTGAAAGAAAGTTTTGTTTCGACTGGATTTGGTTATCCTTTTTGCACTGAAACCCACATCTTAAAGTAGTTAGAATAGCTATTTAAAATAGAACAAACTCTGGCTAGAGACTAAGCGGTGGGTGCACACACCCTGGAACGGGTGCCTGGGTACACACATGCCTGCGACCCCAGAGTCCCCGAAGGCTCCACATGGCGCCATTTACTTTAGTCACTGTTATGGTTTCTTAGTCTTTGAAACCCAAACTATTGTCAAGCCATCCAATGAAAAAGAATCATTTCTTTATCTCACTTCTCTCTGTCAGGAATACTTTTCTCATACACACAGATTTTAGCTTCATTTAATTCTTTGAAATTAATTTTCTCTATTAAGACTTTATAAAAGTCCTCAAGCTAAAAATGTCTCCTTAAAAATGATGTAACTGGTTGCTGCCATGCCCCACTTTAGTGAAAATAACTCCTTTGGAAAGCTTGTTTGGAGTATTTTGAGTAGTAAAACGGTCTGTAAACTAAACATAAAATGTAAACTCAAGATGTCATGTCAACCTCCCTCCTGCAATCAGGGCATTGGTCAGAATAGCTCCTTTTTAGTTGAACCCTAAGAATCCTAACCTATATTTTTAAATTTAGATGATTTCATTAGCTTTTAAAAAGCATGTTCAATGATACTGGCATTGCAAAGTCAGACGCTCACTGGATCTGTCTTTCCACAAAAGTAGTTCATTTGGTATTCAGCCCCAGTGCTGGCCTTACTTCTCCAGATCAAGACTGGCTACCTTATTTTAGTCTTTTTCTTTCTCCTTACAATATACGTGACTAATAAGAAGTCTTACATTTTTATTGTGCTTTGCAGTTCCCAAGACACTTTCTCATACATTATCATATTTGAAATTCACAAAAAATCTTTGTTAAGTAACCCACCAAAGACTTTTAGGCATCAAACTTTTCATTTTATATTTATCCCTAGGTAAGGGAAGGTAATATAGATTCATTAGTTGCTATTCCAGTTTATCTTCAATTTTACCATGAAAAAACATAGGCTTAAATTTTACTTATCACTATACACATCATATAAACATTATGGTCATGACACATTATAACATAAAGTCTCTTGTCCTTCAACTCTGCAAATGACTAGAAATAAACTCCGTTCAAATGTCTAAAAGCAAAATATCAAAATATAAAATGATATTTACAGTCTGAATGTGGTAGCATGAAGTTGAAATTTATATCTTTTTGATTGGAAACTACTTAATCATCAAGAGATTAAGACACAGAAATGCAAAATCCATCTCCAATGAAACTCAGAGAAACCTGGAATCTCAAACTTCAGACAGGACTTTTCGGCAGGGTCAGGTGGAGGAGGTGCACATGTGGAGGATGCAGATCTCAGAAAGAACCGGGCTTCAGAGATGAGGGGCCCTCAGGCAGCCGGCAAAAACATCAAACCATTTATAGACTTTTCCATAGGAACTGACACCTACAAAATCCTAAAGGAAAGGAAGTTCGATTCAAAAAAATAATAAGAAATGGTAAAATAAAAATGATCACAGACGTAATTTAAATAAATAATTAAAATAAGCCTATGGAACTATTTTCCTTTATTCTATGTAAATAAATTTAAAACTTAAATGAAATTTATCCTTCTTTAAGAAAATGTAACATATCAAAATGAACTCTAATGAATGTAATTAGACCAATAACAAATACATAAAGTTTTTTCTTCATAAAGCGTAGCCAGGTCAATGGCTTTCATAGGAAATTTCTACCAAGCCTGTAAAGATCAAATAACTATGATGCTATTACAGAGCATAGAAAAGAAAAATAACTCTCAAATTATTTTGATGAAGTAGCGTAAGATTGAACCTAAAACCTGACAGAAAACCACACACACTAAATTTCTCACTATGCAGAAATTCTAAATCAGATACTATCAGCAGCACATTAAAAAAATCAGCAGAAAAAAAAAAACCAACAGCACATTAAAAATTGACATGCTATGACCAAAGGGAGTTAATTTCAAGAATGACATCATCCTTTAATATCAGAAAGCATATTAATATAATTAACCATTTTAATAGACCTAAGGTGAAAAATCATAGGATAATTCCTAGGTTCAGTAAACATTTTAGTATAATTGAATTTAATTACTGCTAACAAATAGGAAGAATTTCTTTATGTGCTAAAATAATCAGTCTCACCCCAAACATTGACTTCATGTTTAGTGGGGGGAAAACATCCTACGGAATTTATTAATATCATGACAATATATCAGCACCATAATTTTATAACATTATTCTGGAGGTCCTCACTGATACATTTAAATGACATAAAGAAAATATTGTTATAATAATTAGAAAGGAGGTGGTAAATAATCACATTTGCATTTTAAAAATTGTGTACCTGAAAAATCCAATGGTCCAACGTTTATTACAATCACACAATAATGCACTAAGATACACAGTACAAAGTTGATATACAGAAAACAATAGCCTTCATGTATACCAACAGGAATGGATAGACAACACAATAAGAATACTCAATTTATGACATTAACAGATAAAATATCAAGAAATAAACTGGACAAAAATGTCAATATTCACATAAAGACAAGAGTTAAATGTTTCTGAGGGAAACAAAGAAAAACTTAAAAAAATGGAACTGCACACAATGTGCATTTCATGATTCATTCAACCACACTTCACTAAATACCGTTTATTACCATTTTCAGATATTCCTGAGATTTTTGCCCTTTGACACAGCAACTAGAATTACTTACATGGTAGATACTTTGCCAGCTGAGTCTCTGTGTGATTACAATGAGAAGAGCCTCTGGCTAACTCATGGAAGATATTATATGTAAGAACTAAATATCTGTTTTTTAGACTTCTCTGATGTGGTTTGTTATTGCAGCACAACCTAACCTCTCCTAATATATTACCAGACGGTCTTAATTAATGTAGTGTTTTGTTTTGTTTCTTGAGACAGAGTCTTGCTCTTTCACCCAAGCTGGAGTGAAGTGGCATGAGATGGGCTCACATGCAACCTCACCTCCAGGGTTCAAGTAATTCTCCTGCCTCAGCCTCCTGAGTAGCTGGGATTACAGATGCATGCCATCATACCTGGCTAATGTCTTGTGTTTTTAGTAGAGATGGGGTTTCACCATATTGGCCAGGCTGGTCTCAAACTGCTGACCTCAAGTGATCCTCCCACCTTGGCCTCCCAAAGTGCTGGGATTACAGGTGTGAGCCATCATGCCAAGACTAATGTAGTTTTGTATTACATTCCAATACCTGGTAGACCAAGTCCATTTGTTTGTCTTTTTTTTCTGGAAATTTTAGCCAATTTTACTGGACTTGGGTATTTTTCACATTGAAGTTTAGAACCTGTCGACTTTCCCCTAACATGAACTTCCCTTGTTGAAAAAACAAACCCTATTTCTCCCACCATACTCTCACAACTGACTTCTGACACCAGATAGGTAGGGATTTCTCTTCAGCAGCAAGCAAGCAATCAATACTACAGCAGACAGCAGCTGGATGTCCTCTAATTAAACCCAATTCTGATACTAGCTACATGAGGACAGCATCAGATCCCACATATTGAGGGCTCAGTCCCCAAAACTGTCCCTCCTGCCACTTTCAATGCCAGTTGAAAGCTGCCACAGGTTATTTTACCTGCACTTCTGGCCAAATAGCTTTAAACTGGTTTCCCATGACCTCCTCCTTGGGTTTGACTAATTTGCTAGAGTGGCTCACAGAACTCAGGGAAACAATAAAGTTTACTGGTTTAATGAAAGTATATCACAAAGGATATAAACGAGGAGATACATATGGCAAAGTATAAGGGAAGGGCACAGGGCTTCCATTCCCTCCCCAGCACACCACCCTCCGGGAATCTGTTCAGCTATCTGGAAGCTCTTAGAACCCAGTCCTTTTGTTTTTTTTTTAATGGAAGCTCCATTCCATAGGCATAATTCATGAAATCATTCACCATTGCTAATCATTTTAATCTTTAGCATTTCTCCACTCCCCATAGTTTGGGATGAGGTTGGAAGTTCCAACTCTTTAATCATGCATTGGTCTTTCTGGTGACCACCCCTATCCTGGAGCTACCAGCAGGTAACTCACTAGCATACAAAATTAGCATAGAGATTCTAGGTATTTTAAGATTTGTATACCAAGGAATGTGGCCAAAGACCAAGTAGATATTTTATAATATCCCACATGTACAACTGGTGCTTTTATGACCATAGCATTAAATTTATTCACCGAGAGAAAAATGGCATCTGTGTTATATTGAGTTTTCTCTATCACAAAGGAATGAATTTTCAATTGATATAACTCAGAAGTCTTACCTAGTACTAAGCTTTCTAATGATTAACAAAAGAAGCAGTAGAAATGCATGACACATTGATGTCTAGGAAGTCCCCATCCCACACCGCACATTGGAAGGAATTTTGGATTTGAAGTGAATAGCTATGTGCAGCATAAATCAGTTACTTAATTTTAATGTCTCTCAAGGACATTAATGGTTCAGAAAGTCATTAAGTTTGGGTTTTTTAAAGAAAAGATCACGTATGTCCTGCTAAAAGGATGTTTTAGATAAGAAATCATTACAAGGGAACACCCGTATTTATCCTGAAGTCATTAAATTCTAGTGGTATGTTCCCAGGGATCTAAGTGAAGTCAAAACTAGGAGATAGGGACAGAGTTGCAAATCTACTATATTAATTATTAATTACTATTTATAATTACGATTTACTTCCCAGAAACCTAAACTTCAAAGTTTTCTCTGTTTTGAGAATATTAGGTACTGACTTGCTTTTTATTTCAATGAGAAAATAGCACAATCAGAAATAAGTTTCTTGTCTTCCCACCATCAAATCTACTAAACTCCCCAAAATTCTACTTTGATTTCTTACAATGTCCTTATCTGGTATTGGTATGAGATTATACTGATAAAATAAAATTGAAAACTCAAAATCAATGTGCAAGTATTCCCTCTATGTCTAGTCTCTGAGAAAGTTTTTATGAGATTGGAATTATCTCTTCCTTGAAAATTTTTGGAATTTACCCTGAAAGTTGGCTGGGGATATTGCTTTCTTATGATAAGTCTTAAATTGCTGATCCAAATCCTTCAGTGGTTACAAGACTGCTTAATATTTGTTTCTTCTTGAGTGATTTTTGATAAAATATCTTTCTAAGTGTGGATAAAAAGAGAAAAATAAGCCTCATCTGTGAAATGCAAGCCCCCTTTAAATTATCAAGTCCAGAAGGCATAGGAATAAGACAGCAGTCCTGTCACTCACTCCCCCTTGAGTGAAATAATTACCTCTTGAAGCAACTTGCTACATGGACTCTAAATTCACTGACACCAAAAGCCATACGCTGAATACTATAACTCATGTTGAGACAAAAAGATTGTCTCAGCAATCACTAATCAATGTTAACTCTGTAAACAGATGAGAATTTCTGAAGACAATTTTATATCAGCCCACTCCTTGTTCCCTTTTTCCTTGAAAAACCTGCTTATAACAAAGGCTGACAGAGCACTCGCCGAGGCAACTTAGAAGTGTCTTGGGCAGCTGTCCTCAGGCTCAGGAGAACTCTTTTTCTTTTTTGAGACCGAGTTTTGCTCTTGTTGTCCAGGCTGGAGTACAATGGTGCAATCTTGGCTCACTGCAGCCTCCACCTCCCAGGTTCAAGTGATTTTCCTGCCTTATCCTCCCGAGTAGCTGGGATTACAGGCATGCACCACCACGCTGGCTAATTTTGTATTTTTAGTAGAGACCGTGTTTCTCCATGTTGGTCAGGCTGGTATCAAACCCCTGACCTCTGGTGGTCCTCCTGCCTCAGCCTCCCAAAATGCTGCGATTACAGGCATGAGCCATCACACCTGGCCAAGAACTCTTTAAACTATATTTTCCTCAGTCTCTTCCTTTTAGGTTGAAATAAGAATTATCAAAGGCTTCAGGTTTATTGGTATAAATTTGTCCATTGAATTTATTTCTTAAGTTTTAGCCTTTCATGTATCTCTGGTTATGTCTTATTTTCATATCTAGTGTTTATTTATGCCTTCTCTCTTTCTCTCTCTCTCTTTTTTTCTCTACCAGTCTAGCTGGAGCTATGTCTCTTGTATTAGTCATCAAATACCCAACTTTTGTTTTTATTCTTACTTTTCCTATCTTTGATTGCTTTTTCTCTTTTCTGATTTTTGTTATTTCATTTCTTCTTATATCTTCAGATGTATCTATTTCTCTTTTTCTAACCTGTGAAGTTGTATGCTCATAAAAGAATAACAATATGATGATTAATTTCAAAAAATTATTAATAGTTGCTTTGTTTGAAATCTTTATAACTCGAGCAAATCTGTTCAGCACAGTCACTACTATGACTTAGTAGTTAACCAAAATTCTCAGTTGTTTAGATTATAATTATAAAAAAATAAAGTAAAATTCCAGGACCTTCTAAATTTATTAGGCCAAGGAAGAAGTGAAGCCCTGGAAACTGAGTCACACAGTATGTTTGCAATTTCTGCTTCTTATAGATCAACACTCTTCCTCATTTGTCTTGTTCTATAAATAACTAGGAGACTTCCTTTTTTCCTAATCACTGGCCTTTGTTATAGATTAACTCCTTCCTTGTTCTGTACCTAATTCAGGCCAGATGCCAAAAACACCCTGTGACTAGTATATCTTCAGTGTAGGATGTTAAATATACCTCTCCCAAAAGAAAAAGATTGTCTCAACAAATCAGATTATTTTAACTATGCCTTAAAGCTTATACAGAAAGATGTTGAAATTCTGTTAGGTTTCCCCGAGCTTTGCCTATACAAAGGATCCTGAACTTTTACACTTCCAAACTCTACCTTTCATTCTTTGGAATCTGCTTCCTGGGCAGGCTCCTCAAACTTTGCACTTGAATAAACTAGCTTTAAACTAGATTCTGACCCTTTTGATTATTTTTGATTGACATTTTGGTGACTCAGATGGGTCCTAAAGTGAGCAGCCAGTGATCTTTGCCATTTTTCCAACAATCCAGGCCTTGGTACCAGCAAAACAACTTTTGTTCATCCAACCTTGCTGGAGCTGGCCGCAGTCTATGGTGAGCCTCTTCTTGAGTTTCAAATCTCCGAATTTTTACTGAGATTCAGACTTTGTTCAAGTGAACCAATTCTACCGTTGACAGAGCTGAAATTGAAGTTCTACCTTAGAGATATAAGTTTTACTGGGCATGGTGGCTCACGCCTATAATCCCAACAGTTTGGGAGGCTGAGGCAGGTGGATCATGAGGTCAGGAGATTGAGACCAGCCTGGCAAACATCTCTACTAAAAATACAAAAATTAGTTGGGTGTGGTGGTAGGCCCCTGTAATCCCAGCTCCTCAGGAAGCTGAAGCAGGAGAATCGCTTGAACCAGGGAGCCAGAGGTTGTAGTGAGCTGAGATTGCACCATTATACTCCAGCCTGGGAGCCTGGGCGACAGAGTGATAATTCGTAACAAAAAAAAAAAAAAAAAAAAAAAAAAGAAAAGAAAAAAAAAGATATGCGTTTCACTTGTGTTTTCTAGAGATTCTCATGTCTGCAAATGTGTGATTTTCACTTTGATTTGAGATGAATGGTTTTTTGTAGAGCTACTTGTTAGAATTTGCCCAGCCTTTTCTCCTGTTCAAACTTTGATCAGGGAAGAAAACAGTCTCTTTTTCTTTTTTCTTTTTTTTTTTTTTAATGTATATTTTATTGTGTTTTAGGTTTTGGGGTACATGTGAAGAACATGCAAGATTGTTGCATAGGTACATACATGGCAATGTGGTTTACTGCCTTCCTCCCCATCACCTATATCTGGCATTTCTCCCCATGTTATCCCTCCCCAACTCCCTACCCCCTGCTGTCCCTCCCCTAGTTCCCCCCTACAGACCCCAGTGTGTGATGCTCCCCTCTCTGTGTCCATGTGTTCTCATTGTTCAACACCCGCCTATGAGTGAGAACATGCAGTGTTTGATTTTCTGTTCTTGTGTCAGTTTGCTGAGAATGATGGTTTCCAGGTTCATCCATGTCCCTGCAAAGGACAGGAACCCATCGTTTTTTATGGCTGCATAGTATTCCATGGTGTATATGTGCTGCATTTTCCCCGTCTGGTCTCTTTTTCTGAATGTCTAAACTCTGAAGCTTGGTTAATTTGGTATATCTAAAGTCATTTATTCAGTGATTCACACCAATGGAAAGCTTTCTATAAGGACAAAGACAAATACTGAAGATAAAAGACACTGTTCCTTCCAACCAAAAGGCACCTTAGGTGACTAAGGTCTTGCAGGAATTTTTGAGCTCATTGCTCATGATGTACAATGGCCCCAGAGAAAATCCCAGAAGAACAACATACAGGGACTCTTGCTTAACCCAGTGGGCATATACGAAGGACTGATCTCCTATTTCCTTAAATACCTAGGATTACTGAGTTTCTCTGAGACGCATAAGAGGGGAAAAGTGACTTGTGGGTGACATATCAAGGAGTAAAACTCATTAAGTAGCACACCAACTCCAAAACATCTTTATCTTTCAGTCTTTGTTTACTTAAAAGAAGAGCCCAAATTATGAGCAATTGCCCACCTAACACTGAGTCTTCCTCCTTGAGGAGAGATCTACATTTAAAAATTCTAGTTGGATTCACGTGCAATGCTGTGGTGCCACCTCCTCTTAATGACTAGAAAAACAGTTTTATTTAACCTGTGAAGACCACAAACTACAATGGCCAAAATAGGGTATCATCAAAGTACCTAAATTCATTTATTTGTGTGCACAATTAGACAAATCCAAGTCTAAAATTAAAATACTTGGGACAGTGACCTCCAGTGATACTTAGAAGCATTCAAAAGACACACTCTGATGAAGTTGTTTCTCTAAAGGAAGAAAATAGAAAGCTCTCTAAAGCCACTTATGAATTAAGAAAAACTTCTGAAACTGCTTCTCTTCCTTCAGCCTCCCCATGTCTGTAAACCCCCTTGTCTGAACTACCTTAACCAGACTTGCCTTCTTTTCCTCCTCTTTCCCTTCCTCCCACTCCTGCTATTTTAGCTCCATTATGTGACAGCCAGTATCTTGTAGTGAATAACCTGTTTCAGTTTATCAAGCATGGTCAAAAGTAGAACTTAAAGGCATAATTTTAAAATTTCCTGATTCCCCACCATGACCCTATTGGATTTTCCAGGGAATTTGAACAAAATATTTAAGCTATGACCCTGATTTTTCTTATTTGTGTCAACTAGTTTACATATTAGTGTCAAAAAGTAAAGCTAAAAATTGGATAGCTGAGACAAATTGGAGGAACCCTTTGAAGGGCTCTCATAAGTTTTCAGAAGACTGCAGACATACCCATAAGGCTGCAAAGGCTTTGCTCCAAGCCATCCATTTAGCTTTCCCAAGAGTGGCTAACTGGAATAAAACAAATGATATCAACAAAGTTCAAATGAGTCTGTAATGAAATATTTTGCAAGATTTGAAAACATCTTTAAATAATATTCAGGATTACCTAAAGAGTGGTATGCCAATCATCCAAGTGATACATACCTCAATTTTTAATGTCTTAAATGAGTTAGATGAAGAATTGGCACTACTAGTAAAAAGACAATGCCCTAATTGGGCTACTTCTCAAACTTCTTATTTGGTTAATATGGCTAATCACTTATCTTGTACGTTAACTAAAGAAGAGAAAGAGAGAAGCAAAACAAAAGGATATAGCTAATAAGACTATAAATTTGCAATTGAAACAACTATTCACCCTGTCTGGACCTCCAAAATACTCCAATAAACTTTAGAACAGACCTCACCCTCTGCTGTGTAATTATTGCAAGAAACCTTATTACTTTAAGAAAAAAATGCCAGAAACTGGCAGGGCTCTATGGCTCATGCCTGTAATCCTAGGAGTTAGGGAGGCCAAAGTGGGTGGATCACCTGAGATCGGAAGTTTGAGACCAGTCTGGCTGACATGGAGAAACACTGTCTCTGTTAAAAATACAGAATTAGCCAGGCGTAGTGGTACATGCCTGTAATCTCAGCTACTCAGGAGGCTGAGGCAGGAGAGTCACTTGAACCACGGAGGCAGAGGTTGCGGTAAGCCGAGATTGCGCCATTGCACTCCAGTCTGGGCAGCAAGAGCAAAACTCCATCTCAAAAAAAAAAAAAAAAGAAAGAAAGAAAGAAAGAAAGAAAAAGAAAAAAATGCCAGAAACTAAAACAGAGGGAAAAATGGGTAAAAGAAGAGGAGAAAGAATAGAGACACCCCAAGGAACTTGAAGGCACCTTTTTTTCCCCTCCTTACTAATACTCTGAGAGAAATAGAAATTATTCTAAATCGAACAAATACAAGTGCTTATTGAAACTGGAGCTACATTAGCTATAATAAACCCCAGGTAACCACAAGGCATCATTTCTCAGAGCAGGCAAACAATTCAAATCAGGATGTAAATCTCAGCCTGTAGCTTTTCAGTCTAGTTCTTTACAAGATACCTCTCTTTTTCTCTTATTTCCCTCAGCTTCCATCCATTGGATAGGAAGAGATTTCTTCTTTTCCCAAAAGGGGGAAATGTGTGGAGAATTAGAAGACAAAATTGAATTATTAGTTACAATAAGGTTTTCAGAATCTGATCCTCTTAATTCAAAAATTGCAATTTATATTGCCATAAAGGACACTGAATTATTGGGTGATGAAGAATTACAAAAACTGCTAAAGACAGAATCTGATCAACTGTGGTCAAAGTTTTACACTGATACCAGAAAAACTATCTCATCTACCTTAATCAAAATTCAAATAGACTCATTAAAACCTCTTCCAAACCTTAAACAATACTCTCAACCCAGAGGCTTTAGAAGGAATAAGACCTATAATTAGAATAGAATTATGAAAGAATAAGTCTATAGTTCTAGACTATGTAAAAAGAGATCTGATTATTCCCTGTACAAGCACATGTAATACTGCAATTCTTCCCGTAAGAAAACCAAATGATAGAGGATGGATGTTTGTACAGGATCTGAGAGAAATTAATGACATAGGCATTCCTCATCCAGTAGTGCCAAACCTCCATATAATTTTGATTACCATCCTTAACAAAGGTGAATTCTTTACTATAATAAGCCTATGTAGTACATTATTTAGTATTTATGTGGATAAAGACATTCAATTTATCTTCACCTTCACTTGGGAAGACAGACAATACCTATGGACAGTCATGCCTCAAGGATACACTGAGAGCTCAACTTACTTTATACCAATACTAAAAGCAGATCTCTCAGACATTGACTTTATGAAGAAATATATTCTAATGCAATATGTAGATAATTTGCTTCTCTGTTCAGAGGGTAGGCGTGCCTTCATAGAAGATGGGATTCGCTTATTACTACAATTAGCCTTAAAGAAACACGGGTCTCAAAAAAACCATTCACTTTTGTCAAAAACAAGTAAGATATTTGAGTAATCTAACATCAAAGGAAGGTCTTTTTATCCACATCAATAGGGTAAAAGAAATACTGGTCTTCCTTACTCCCAAAACTAAGAAACAACTGAGAAGATTTGGGGGACTGGCAAAATACTCTAGAAATTTGATTCCAAACTTATTTAAGAACTTAAACTTTCTATATTTATAAAACAAGATAAGCCAGGCCCCTTGGAATTGACTGAGGAAGATCAGTTAATATTGGAAGAAATATTGACTTTATAGATGCTCCATCTTTGGGATAGCCAAATTATAACATTCCATTTTCACTGTTTGTTCATGAAAATCAAGGAAACACCTTAGACATTCTGAAACAAAACCATGGAGACCAAAATGGGCCTGCAGGATACTACAGTCAGCAACTAGACCTTGTGGCTAAAGGATTGCCACCTTTCATGAAGGCAGGAACTGCCACTGCTCTGTTAGTAACAGCAACCGAAGAAAGAGTGATAGATCTCCGTCACGGTTTTCCTGCCCAATTCTGTGCCAGTATTTCTAAATTCATAGCACACTCAACATTATTCTTTCAGCAGATTTGCTTTTTCTGAAGTTCTTTTTCTTTCTGTAGCTCATATTACAATATCTAGGTGCAAAAATCTGAACCTGCTGCTCTTCTGTCTCTGCCTTCAGATGAGATAGTACACAATTGCATAATCTCCACTGACCAGCTTCTCTCTCCTAGAACAGACCCACAAAAAAATTACCTTGCTAATGCAGCTGTTGTTTAGTTTACAGATGGCTCTTACTTAAGAGATGAATCTGGGACTTACTGTTCAGGTTCTGCTATATTATCTTTAACTAAAGAAAGTGCTTACCTTCCAGAAGCCACCCCAGCTTAGCAAGCAGAATTGATAACATTAATCAGAGCCTACCAGTTGGCAACAGCAAATGTTCATATAGACAGCAGATATGCTTTCAGAGTAGCTCATGATTTTGGAATGCTATGGAAACAAAGAGGTTTTTTTATTTCTTGTAATCAGTCCATAAAAAATGAACACCTTACTTCACCATCACTAGAAACCATAATACTATAAAAATCACTGGCCATTATTAAAATTCCAAGTCATTCCAAATCAGATACTGCAGAGAACAAAAGAAACAGGCTAGCTGATATGGTAGCAAAAAGGGCTGCTCTAAACATATCTAAAGAAGAAAATAAATCTATATTAAGTTTCAAAGAAGCACATGAATTTGAAATAAAATTAGCTCAAATCCAGTGCTCCAAAATCCAAACAGAAAATTGGAAGACAAAAGGAGGAACATATTCTCCCAAAGATGAAGTATGGTATGGGTCAAACAATTTACCTATACTTCCTCCTGGATGACAATCATTTTCAGCCTATGTACATGATTTAACTCATTGGAGCCCTGATAAAATAGTTGCTTAAGAAAATTTTTTTCTCCAACTATAGCTATAGCTCATAAGGTATACAATTGCTGCCGTATCTGCCCAAAATATAATCCAGAAAAACCTTTACAAGCCTCATAAGGACATTTTGCTTTACCTGATGGTGTTTTGAAGCATGGCAGTTCGATTTTTTTTTTTTAACTTTTAAATTTTTCCCAATAAGTTTTTGGGGAACAGGTGGTGTTTGGTTACATGAATAAGTTATTTAGTGCTGATTTCTGAGATTTTGGTGCACCCATCACCAGTGTATACTGTACCCCATGTATAGTCTTTTACCCCTCACCATCTCCCACCTGTTCCCTCAGGTCCCCAAAGTCCAATGTATCATTCTTATGGATGGCAGTTAGATTTTATTCAGCTGACTTCATCACAAGAACACAAGTCTGTTCCAGTCATTATCTGCATGTTTTCTCTTTGGGTAAAAGCATTTTCAGCGAGGCACGGTGGCTCACATCTATAATCCCAGCACTTTGGGAGGCCAAGGAGGGTGGATCTCCTTAGGTCAGGAGTTCAAGACCAGCCTGAACAACATGGAGAAACCCCATCTCTACTAAAAATACAAAATTACCCAGACATGGTGGTGCATGCCTGTAATCCCAGTAACTCCAGAGGCTGAAGCAGGAGAATCTCTTGAACCCAGGAGGCAGAGGTTGCAGTGAGCCGAGATTACGCCATTTCCAGCCTGGGCAACAAGAGCAAAACCGCGCCTCAAAAAAAAAAAAGGCATTTTAATGCCCAAGAGTGACTGCTTTAGCAGTAAGTAAAATTCTTTAAGAAAAGATTATTCTGACTTGGAATGTTGCAAAAGAACTCATTTTACTGGACAGAAAATTCAATCAGTATGTAAAATTTGGCCCATCCTCCAACCCTGTCACTGTATATATCATCCCCAGTTACCGGGCTTGGAGATGATCTTATGAAACCATTAACTAAAAATTATAATCTAATGAAAGTTTCTTATTTATTTTTAATTTTTGTAGGTACATAATAGGTGCCTATATTTATGGGATACATGAGATACCCCAATATGGGTACATAATTTGTAATAATCACATCATGGAAAATGGAGTATCCACCCCCTCAAGCATTTATCTTTTATTTTTTTAATTTTTTTTATTTTTTTATTTTTTGAAAGAAAGGAAAAGAGAGGAAAGAAAGTGAGAGTGAAAGAAAGAAAAAAAAAAGAATGTACGAGAGAAAGAAAGAGGAAGAAAAAGAGGGAGAGAGAACAGGATTCTTGTTCTACTGCC
>CAUYLG010051316.1:0-35994 GCA_963573385.1 Cacajao melanocephalus | reverse complement strand
TTAAAGTCTCCCACTATTATTGTGCAGGAGTCTAAGTCTCTTCGTAGATCTTTAAGAACTTACTTTATGTATCTGGGTGCTCCCACATTGGGTGCATAAATATTTAGGACAGTTAGTTCTTCTTGTTGCATTGATACTTGTACCATTATATCATGCCCTTGTGTCTTTTGATCTTTGTTGGTTTAAAGTCCGTTTTATCAGAGACCAGGATTGCTATCCCTGCTTTTTTTTTGCTCTCCATTTGCTTGGTCAGTCTTGATGGTGAGGAGTTGTGATCCCTGGGAGGAGAAGAGGTGTTCTGTTCTTTGGTGGTTTCATCCTTTTTGTGCTGTTTTTTTTTCCCATCTTCGTGGATTTAATCTTGGAAGTTGCTGACTTCAGGAGGAGTCTCTGAGTGGACTTTTTTTCCTATTGAGGTTGGAGCTGTATATTCTTTGGCCTGTAGAAGGCGTTGCTGGGCTCTCTCAGGTTCAGTTAGGTTGCTGGGTGGATGGTCCTTCCCTCCAGATTGTTTGCAGGTGAGATTGGCCCTGCCTTCCCAATGGCCTCGCTCCCAGAGCTCAATCTTCCTGGTTAGGGTCAAGCTGGTGTATTTGCTGCTAAGCTCTCAAGGGAGGGCTTCAGTTTGAGTTCTGTGGAGGTGGGGCCTGCCAGGCCTTATGGTCTGTTTCGCTGCTTTCAACTCAGCCTCCCTCTGTGGGACGGTCCGTCCCGCTGGTGTTAGTCCAAAACTCCCGCCCAGGTCTCTGCGACAACTTGCTGAGCCCGGCGGTAGCTGCTGCTCAGATTTGCATCTACTACACATGGCTCCCCACCCTCTGGCAGGGCCCCGGTGGACCATGGGTTGCAGGAGGGATGAGGCAAGCACAGGATCTGAAACGGAGCACCGAGGGGGTTAAGTCCCCTGACCTTCCGAGCCAGCTGCACGTTTCAGGTGGGGACGCGCCTCCCTCATCTTGATTTGCCCCCCTGGGTGGCTCTTGCCCTGCGGCTTCTTCCCTGGGCTCAATTCCAGTACCCTATCAGTCCCACAGAAAAGAACCCAGCACCTCGTTTGGAACCGTGAAGTCCTCCAGCCCTCTGCATCTTATTTGCTGGGAGCTGCATTCAGGAGCTGACTTCTCTTGGCCATCTTGGCACCTCCCTGCCCTCTTATTTTTATTTAGTTATTTATTTACAGACTTGAGACGGAGTCTCACTCTGACCCCTGGGCTGGAGTGCAGTGGCGCAATCTTGACTCACTGCAACCTCCGCCCCCCTGGGTTCAAGCGATTCTCCTGCCTCAGCCTCCCGAGTAGCTGGGATTACAGGTGCCTGCCATTGCACCTGGCTAATTTTTATATTTTTTAGAGACAGGGTTTCACCATCTTGCCCCAGCTGGTCTTGAACTGCTGACCTTGTGATCCACCCGCCTTGGCCTCCCAAAATGCTGGGATTACAAGCGTAAGCCACCATTCCCGGGTGGAATTTTTTTAAAATGAGGAGGAACATCAGGACTATTGTTTTAGCTCAGTGGTTTCTTAAAGGAAATCTATGGACCCATTACATCAGAACTAATTTATAAAGTTCAGATATTCCCCCCATAGGAAACAGTCAATGTCCCTTCACTGTCACGACTGCCATACTCAGCTGTACTGCCACTTCTTTCCTGAAAAAACATGCTCATATTGCGCTGATCTGTTTCAACTTACGGACATTAATTTTCTAACTAACGATTCCTATTCTCATATAACATTACAGCCAGAATTGTATAAGTCTCCAAAGTGAGCTTGTGCACAAATTTTCAACTTTAGAGACTTACACAAACTTATTTTCTTATAAAACTTATTTTCTTTATCTTACCTTTTATTTGCCTGATTTCCTCATGTTTAACTTATAAGGTAGGTATAAATTATACATATATGTATACAAATTATTCATATACATGAATAATCAGTGCTGGTAACAAAAGGTTTTATTTCATATTAATTGGAATAGCTAAAAAATCACTTAGCCAGATTATATTTGAGAAATACAATTTTGGCATAAAACATCTTTTCCAGGCTAAGTTAAACACTGGAAATTCAATATACTCACAATAGTCAAAAAAGTAAGGGATGTGATGTCATATGACAGATAACAATGATCCAAAAAGTACTGCATTTTTTAAGTGAACAGAAAGACATAAATGATAAGTGAAACGCAGTGTCTGTACTTTGTTACCTGAGTCATAATTTGGTATTCCTTTTCAAACCTGTTATGTGAATGGGGAATGGCTAATTCAGGGAGGCAGGACAGACTGGGTGCTAAAAACTTAGGTACACACTTGGCATTAATGAGGGCTCCTTCAGAGACGTTTAGAAGTACCCCAATTTTCCAAGAGTCTGGAAAAGTGAGTTATTGGTCTGACATGTAAAACTGGTTAAGCTAATTTACTAGGCCACTCACCAGTCTTAGAGCAAAATTAGAAGTGATTACACATTTACAAATGATTTCCAAGTACATATATGTGGTTCACTTAAGAAAGCTAAGAATAATAAAAGCTTACTGCATATACCCAGTGACCCCTAATCCCCCCTAATCAACTTCCTTTCTTCCTTTAAAGTATTAAGGTAGTCATGAGGCAATTCCTTTAGTTTTATACTCCTTTAAAGAGTTGTGTTTTTTCTTCTTTTTCACTCTGTGACTACCTCTGAGATGTGTTTTACACGGACTCCGTTTATATAGTAAGTAATATGTTATTATTTAGGTGGGGAAGAGGGTAAAACAAATAGGGAAAAAGTCAGGTAGGCTGAATATACAGCATGCTTTTGCCAGAGACATACCAAGTTTAGAAACAGCTCAGTTTGGAGGTTTTCGTATATTATAGTTTGCTGCTAACTTTAGAAATACATTTTGATAAGTTTACTGCTGGTCATCATTGATTAATCTGATATCTATTTCTTTTAAAAAACAGAAGATATTCAGTAGCATTTTTTCATGATTGTTTTAATACTTCAGTTTAGTTTCCATTTTAAATGTTAGATTTGAAATCAAAGATTTCTAAAGAGTACCAGAAAATTGTTTTCTGAACACCTTACTAAGTTCTCTTTCTATTAATTTATCTAAGCCCAACAGTTACTAGAGGCTATTAGACCTGTTTCTAAGGGAACAAATGATAATCTAAAATGTGGTAATTTATATATTCTGCTTCTGTGCATTTTATTATTTATCTTTACTTTTACAAATATATGACTATATTAATATAATTTTCATTGTGTCTTCTTCCCACCATATTCATCAGGAAGAAATATAAAGGAACATTCAAATCATTTTCATTTGAACTTTACTAAATTGCTAAAGTTGTTTGTAGAGAGAAGATTTGAAATAGCTGGCTAGAATGAGGTTTAAAGGGTTATAGTTTTATTTAGCTCTTTTATCACTCCTGGCATTGTCATGAATAATTGAAAGATGTATCATGGTAAATTGAACGCACTTTACTTCAGGTAACATATGCCTGTTTATGCTCTAGAATGAGCTGAATCATAAGTCCTGAAACTCGTCATTTTGAGAAGCAATCAGTCTTCTGGTTTTCTGCACCACTATACACATACCACCATTGGAAGATGCTAAGCATTAAGGGATCGATTATAGCACATCCACACCTTTGTTTATCTTTTTATAAGGCCCTATAAATAATGGAAGAATCTGAGTTTCCAGGGCGACTCACAAACTCCCAGGTCTGTTTATCCTTATGAGTTCTTCACTGACCTGTGGTTTTCTGCCATAAGGACTTTCATGATAAGTAGAATCAGCTTAGAGATTTATTACTGGCAGGCAGAAATAGAACGGCTGGCAATAACCTAATTATAATCACTGTGCTTAGTTCCAGCAATCTTGGTTGGAACATTCAGGACAACTTGATTGACTATTAAAGGGAATCAGGTGTTATAACAAGGTCCTGTCTAGACAAGAACTCTTATCTCCTTCCTTCTCTAATCTGTTTGATTATACCTTCATGATTTTATAGGTTGGAGTCTGTGGCTTTTACATTTCATATTATCTCATAAGGGCTTCTACAGTTGCTAGATTCAAAAGGAACTTTCAGTGTTCTGGTAGTGGAGCTGTGCTGTCACTAGAGACGATGTATTTTCCTCTGGGAGATGGGGTTCATCTGTGGATCTGCTTTCTTAATAGATTAGGGATACTATTATATCAGACTTGTCTTGCAGGGTCATTTTAGATGGGGGGTGCTGTCACTCAGGTAAGAAAGCAGAAATTGATGAGGCTGCTACGGGCTACCTAGGGGGAAAAGCCATCCAATTCCCAGGGACAGACTGTAAACTTAGGTACCTCCCTTAAACCTGTACTTCTTGTTCATCATTTATATATGTCTTTCTTAAGCCACTATAGAAAGGAAAGAGATGACCTCATTGTGGGATCCAATTTTGTTCTTGAATTAAAGAATGGCAGTGGGTGATTGCCTTATCAGTTATAAGATTGCTTTCAAATCTGAATAGATACAGTCCCTCTGGATCTGAACTCTTGCCCCCTTAATGATGCGTGAACTCTTCATGGTATTAATCTGGATGTTTGAAAATCATTCTTTGGTCATTCAATAACACCTATGAGAAACAGCCCTATTTTAGTTTGTTTTACTCCCAGTTGGCTATGTATCTTGCTTAGTAGGTCTCATTACACATGTATATTTATTAGGGCTTTTTTCTAAACTCTTTTTGTATTCATAGTTTCTATGACTATCATGTGCTTAGACTATTTTAGTTAGAACCAAGCTTCTCATTCAAAGAAGTCACTTTTCTTTGATATCATCATAGCAATAATTCTTACAGGGTGCTCAAAAGTACTAGTTATCCAAATGGAATAAAACAATGTGAGATGAAAAAGTTTCGTTGAAGTTGAAGCTACATGATTGAAAACCTTTGCTTTTCCGTCAATTAGGCAAATCTGATTTCCCTTCTGGTCATGATTGCTATACATACACTTGACACAATTTCCATTATACTAAATTATAACAGATTATAATATGTATTGCATATGAACTGAAACCATTATAGTTATTCTTGGTTGTGAATCAAAAACGTAAGTAAGGTATCCAAAACGAAAAATCTCATTTCTGCAAAAAAAAAAAAGACTCAACATACTGATCAAGGTATTTCAACTTCAGAATGGTTTCTAATTCTGAAGTCATAGGGCATACAAACCTATTCACAAAGAAAACCTGTATGAGGAAACAGACTGAAATTTAAGGAATTTGAATATTTAGATATAGAGAATCATCTGAACCATCAGAATGAAAGTCTGGAATGAGCAACTTCTACTGCAGCAATTCTGTCCTTGGAGATATTTAAGGAAAAGGGAACATACTAAACCTATTATAGATGGGTCAACTATTTATCTGACAATAAACAGGATTCTGAAAGGACTTCACAACATTCTTCCCCAGCATCATGATTCCATAATCTTTCTGTGCATTATGTTTTGAAATTTTAGCACTTAAAATACACGGAAAGCACTAGGTAAGTGTTTGTGGACTGATTTCAATTTCCAGTGATGAGGAAAGCTAAAGACAGTACATAGATCCAGCGTGCACCCATAAAAAAGGAAAGGAAAATAGACTAATCATCCCCCAAATAAATGAGAGCTGAACATATAATTTAATTGTCTTAAATAAGTCAAGTATGTTAAGCTTAATTCCAGCAATGTGTAATACATTCTTGCTCTATTTTTTTCTATAATACATGAGAACCTTCAATTAGCCTAAAGAATGAATAGCTATTTCTGTAATTGCTTAGAGGCAGGCAAATGGCAAGAGTTTACTACAAACACTATCAGGTTTGTGGGCAGTCTTCATGTAATTTTTGTTTTTGTTATGTTTTAATATTAAGCTTAGGTGAGTTTGTGATAGAATGCAACAGATCTCAACTGGGGACAGTTTTACCCCCAGGGGTACGTTTGATAATATCTGGAAACATTCCTGGTTGTCACAACTAGTGGGGTTCCCCTGGCATTTAGTAGGTAGAGGCTAGGGCTGCAGTTAGATCATGCCCCCACAAGAAAGAGCTGTTCAGCCCAGGATGTCAGTAGTGCCAGGGTTGAGAAACACTGACGTAAACAAAATCCATGAAGATACAAAATACTCTGTTTGAAGGGAAAACTTTGACTTCTACTATATATCATATTAACTTCCACCACATGTAAATTACAGCCTAAATAAAAGGGTAGCATCAGGTTGCATATTTAAGTAAATCATGTTGCCAGCGGATTCAATAAAGCCACAAAGCTACTTGACCAAATAATTTTCCCCAGCAGATGTCACCTGAAATAGAAGTAATTACAGAAATTTCTAAGCTTATGAAGGTACTCTACTGATGTTAGAATAGCATCTTTTCTCCACATGTGGTCGAGAATTTCAGATCCTGGCTCCACCATTGACTGGCTGTAGGAACTAAGATAACTTATTTAACTCTCTGTGTCTGGATTACCTCACTACAGATTTGGGATAAATAGTATCTTATTTCCTAGGGTTATGATAATTGCATTAGATAATACATGTAGCAAGACAAAGAATATATAGATTGAGTAGTTTTTAAAGAAAAAATTTTCTTTCTTTAAAAAAATAAAATACATTAAGAAGCAGTTTAAAGTGGGGATAAGCAGGCCTCTAAGTCACGATTTATAAAATTTAGAAGGGAAAAAGAGCAAAGCGATAAATATACAGGAAGAGTGAAGAAGCTAGAGGTTACAGAGAAAGAGGTCAGTGGGAAAGTCTCATATTTCAGAGACTGAAAGACTTTTGGTAAAAAGGACGTCTCATGTACAATATTCAGTTATTTGTTGCCAGAAAGAATGTCCTACCCTTCTCTCCAAATTATTAGTAAAGTCTGTTTCATACTAATTTCTTGGGTGAGGGCTTTGGAGGAAGATGAAAGCTACAGGGAAGATCCCTTACTTAGGTATGTCAAAGCGTAGAGGGATCAGGTTATGAAGAAGGAGTAATGAGAAAAGTTAAAAGGCAGGAGATTTGAAGTAATTGTGTAAAGTATATTAATATGAGCAACTAAGGATTCAGGAATTTGCATATATTTTAGGGTCATTTCACAAGATGAACACTAAATCCAATTTCATCTACATTTCAAGGCATTAGAAAAGTAAACAGTTATTCTTCAACATACCTGGGGATTGGTTCCATGACCCGTATGTATAACAAAGTCCACAAACACTCCAGTATCCCAGTCAATTCTCCTTATATGTGGGTTTCTGTAGTTTCGATCCATGTTTGGTTGAAAAATATCTACATATAAGTGGACCCATGAAGCTCAATCCTATGTTATTCCAGGTATAACTGTACTGTCAACAAGAAGATGTTGCTTCAATCAGAGATTATATGTCCTTTTTCTAAGTCCACTTGTTTAGCTTTGTCATGGCTCTTAGGCAGAAAAAGGAAACAAAATCAGAAGTTCTAAACAGATATCATGGCCTCACTGCTCTTAGAAGCTTTGGACCTTTTGGCACTCAGTTTCTGCAACAATGTAATGGGAATAATAACTACCTGCTTCATAGTATTAATATACAAAATTTATGTGAAAGAGCTCTGTGTGTGATGAAGCTTTCTGTTAATATTAGCATAAACTAATTGAAGGAACAATTATTTAATTCATACCATGTCTGCTTGTAAAAAAGAGGGTTAGTAAATACTAATTGATGAATATGTTGGAATGTTAATCAAAATGACCACTGCTCCTATGAACATGCTTGTGTAAAGCTTTAGGACTGCATTTTAATTTCATTTCACATAATATCCAGAATAATAGAAACAACAATAATTCAAGGTTATCAACCTCCTACTCCACTTATTAAAAGCATTTCTGGACTATAACTTACTTCACCCAGTGGTATAATACATTTCCTACCATGAGAATTGTTACTTGACAGTTTAAAATGACTGCACTTGATGTGATATATGTATCTTTTCTTTTTATATGAGGTTAGGATTCTCCAGGGTATACAACAAGCACTTATCTACCTGCACATTGTTTTAAAGCAGAGAACAAACTAAAATGAAGAATAACAACAAAATACTAAACATCTCCTTAACAAGATGAAAAAGAAAGCTTTTGAACTTATTTTCTCAAAAGCAATTGTACAAATGGCCTGGGGCAGGTTGGGGGTGAGAGGATTTGCTTTGAAAATCACTACCCATACACAGAATGATGACCTTTGTCCTCCAGCACCATTGAGGTCAAAATAAGGAAGAGTCGAGAATATATTTTATAAAGAAAAACTGAGGGTAAAGAAAACTGTGCAACAACCCTCTACTTGGCAGTCAAGGAAAATGGTAGACTAAGGTAATGCATAAGAAGAGCTTTATCAACTGATGACTGAATAAACAAAATACAGAATGGTATTCAGCCATAATAAAGAATGACCTCCTGATACATGCTACAATGTGAATGAAACGTAAAAACATTCTAAGTGAAAGAAGTACGTCACAAGAACTACATGTTACATAATTCTATTCATTTTTTTGTATTTTTTATTTCAATTGTTTTTGATGAACAAATGGTTTTTGGTTGCATGGATAAGTTCTTTAGTGGTGATTTCTGAGATTTTGGTGCACTCATCACCTGAGCAGTATATAACTGAATCCGATGTGTAGTCTCTTATTCCTTACCCTCTTCTATTCTTCCCTCTGAGTCCCCAAAGTCTATTATATCATTCTTATGTCTTTGTGTCCTCATAGCTTAGCTCCCACTTATAAGTGAGAAGGTACCGTATTTGGTTTTCCATTCCTGAGTTACTTCACTTAGAATAAATGGTCTCCAACTCCATTCAGGTTGCTGCAAATGCCATTATTTCATTTTGTTTTATGGCTGAGTAGTATCCCATGGTATATATATATACTACATTTTCTTTATCCACTTGGCTGATGAACATTTAGGCTGGTTCCATTTGCATTTTTGCAAATGCAAATTGTGCTGCCATAAACGTGTGTGCAAGTGTCTTTTTCATATAATGATTTCTTCTTCAGTAGTGAGAATGCTGGATTGAATGGTAGATCTATTTTCAGTTCTTTAAGGTCTTTCCATACTGTTCTTCATAGGGGTTGTACTCATTTATATTCCCAACAGCAGTGTGAAAGTGTTGCCTTTTCACCACATCCATGCCAACATTTAATATTTTTTGACTGTTTTATTGTGGCCATTCTTGTAGGAGTAAGGTGGTATCTCACTGTGGTTTATTTGTACTTTCCTAATTATTAGTGATGTTGAGCATTTTATCATGTTTGTTGGCTGTGTGTACATATTCTCTTGAGAATTGTTTATTCATGTCCTTAGCTCACTTTTTGATACGATTATTTTTTTAAAAAATTGCTCATTTGAGTTTCTTGTAGATTCTGGATATTAGTCCTTTGTCAGAAGCATAGCTTCTGAATACTTTTTCCCACTCTGTGGGTTGTCTAAACACTATTGATTATTTCTTTTGCTGTGCAGAAGCTTTTTAGTTTAATTAGGTCTCATCTATTTATTTTTGGTTTTGTTGCATTTGCTTTTGGGTTCTTGGTCATGAATTCTTTGCCTAAGCCAATATCTAGAAGAGTTTTTTTCCCCTATGTTATCTTCTAGAATGTTTCTGACTTATGTTAATTTTTATATAAGGTGAGAGATGAGGGTCCAGTTTCATCATTCTACATGTGGCTTGAAAATTATTCTAGCACTATTTATTGAATAGTGTGTTGATATGGTTTGGCTGTGTCCCCACCCAAATCTCATCTTGAATTGAAGCTCCCATAATTCCCATGTGTTGTGGGAGGGACCTGTGAAAGATAATTAAATCACAGGGCAGTTTCCTCCATACTGTTCTCCTGGTAGTGAATAAGTCTCATGAGATCTGATGGTTGTATAAGGGATTTCCCCTTTCACTTGGCTCTCATTCTCTCTTGTCCATGACCATGTAAAATATGACTTTGCTCTTCCTTCACTTTCACACTGACCATAAGACCTCCCCAGCCATGTGGAACTGTGAGTCAATTAAACCTCTTTTCTTTATAAAATACCCAGTCTCAGGTATGTGTTTATTAGCAGCATGAGAACAGACTAATATAGTAAACTGGTACCAGGAGTTTGGTGCTGCTGTAAAGATACCCAAAAATGTGGAAGTGACTTTTGAATTGGGTAACAGGCAGAGGTTGGAACAGCTTGGAGGGCTCAGAAGAAGATAGATAAATGTGAGAAAGTTTGGAACTTCCTAGAAACTTGTTGAATGGCTTTGACCAAAATGGTGATAGTGATATGGACAATAAAGTCCAGGCTGACCTGGTCTCAGATGGAAATGAGGAATATGTCAGGAAATGGAGTAAAAGTGACTCTTACTATGTTTTAGCAAAGAGACTGGTGGCATTTTGCCCCTGTCCTAGAGGTTTGTGGAACTTTGAACTTGAGAGAGATGATTTAGGGTATCTGGCAGAAGAAATTTCTAAGCAGCAAAGCATTCAAGAGGTGACTTGGGTGCTGTTAAATGCATTCACGTTTAAAAGGGAAACAGAGTAGAAAATTTGCAGCCTGACTATTTGATTGATAGAAAAGAAAAACCAATTTTCTGAGGAGAAATTCAAGCCAGCTGTAGAAATTTGCATAAGTAATAAGGAGCCAAATGTTAATCACCAAGACAATTGGGAAAATGTCTAAGGGCATGTCAGAGACCTTTGAGGTAGCCTCTCCTGTCACAGGCCTGGAGGCCTAAAAGGAAAAGATGATTTCATGGGCTGGGCCCAGGGACCGTCTGCTATGTGCAGCCTAGGGACTTGGTGCCCTGTGTCTCAGCTGCTCTAGCCTTGGCTAAGGAGACCAAGGTAAAGTTTGGGGCATGTCTTCAGAGACTGCAAGCCCCAAGCCTTGGCAGCATCCATGTGATGTTGGGCCCGTGGGTACACAAAAGTCAAGAATTGAGGTTTGGGAACCTCCACCTAGATTTCAGAGGATGTATGGAAATGCCCGGATGTCCAGGCAGAAGTTTGCTGCAGGGGCAGGGCCCTTATGGGAAACCTCTTCTAGGGGAATGCTGTAGGGAATGTGGGGTGAATATCCCTGAACAGAGTCACCAGTGGGGCACTGCGTAATGGAGCTGTGAGAAGAGGGCCATTGTATTAGTCCATTTTCACACTGCTGATAAAGACAAACCCAAGACTGGGAAGAAGAAAGAGTTTAATTGGACTTACAGTTTCACATGGCTGGGGAGGCCTCAGAATCATGGAGGGAGGCAAAAGGCCCTTCTTTCATGGTGGCAGCAAGAAAAAATGAGGAAGAAGCAAAAGCAGAAGCCCCTGATAAACCCATCAGATCTCATGAGACTTATTCATTATCATAAGAATAGGTTGGGTTAAAGACTGCCCCCACCATAATTCAATTACCTCCCCACTAGGTCCCTCCCACACACAAGGGAATTCTTGGAGATACAATTCAAGTTGAGATTTGAATGGGGACACAGCCGCACTATATCAAACACCATCCTCCAGACCTCAGAATGGTAAATAAACTGACAGCTTGTACTATGCACCTGGAAATGCTATGGACACTCAACACCAGCCTGTGAAAACAGCCAGGAGGAAGACTATATACTGCAAAGCCACAGTGGCAGAGCTGCTCAAGACCATGGAAACCCATCTCTTGCATCAGTGTCTCCTGGATGTGAGACATGGAGTCAAAGGAGATCATTTTGGAACTTTAAGATTTGACTACCCTGCTGGATTTTGGACTTGCATGGGGCCAATTTCTTCCATTTGGAATGGGTGTATTTATCCAGTTATTATACCCCCATTGTATCTAGGAAGTTACTAAGTTGCTTTTTACAGGCTCATACATAGAAGAGACTTGCTTTGTCTCAGATGAAACTTTTGATTGTGGACTTTTGAGTTAAAGCTGACTGCTGGCAAGACATGATTGGTTTTGAAATGTGAGGACCTGAGATATGGAAGGGGTCGGGGCAGAATTATATGGTTTGGTTCTCTCCCCATCCAAATCTCATCTTGAATTGTAGCTCCCATAATTCCCACATGTTGTGTGAGGAACCTAGTGTGAGATAATTGAATCATGGTAGTTGTTTCTCCCATACTGTTCTCATGGTAGTGAATAAGTCTCATGAGATCTGATGGTTTTATAAGGTGTTTTCCCTTTCACTTGGCTTTCAGCCTCTCTTGCCTGCAATCACCATGTAACACATAACTTTGCTCCTCTTTTACTTCCACCATGGTTGTGAGGCCTCCCCAGCCATGTGGAACTGTGAGTCAATTAAATCTCTTTTCTTTTTAAGTTACCCAGTCTCAGGTATGTCTTTATTAGCAGCATAAGAATAGACTAATACAATTGTCCTTTCCCCACTTCATGTTTTTGTTTGCTTTGTTGAAGATCAGTTGGCTGTAAGAATTTTGCTTTACTTCTGGGTTCTCTATTCGGTTCCATTGGTCTATGGCCTATTTTTATACCAGTACCATGCTATTTTGGTAACTGTAGACTTGTAGTATGGTTTGAAGTTGGGTAATGTGATGCCTCCAGATTTGTTCTTTCTCCTTAGTCTTGCTTTGGCTAGGCAGGCTCCTTTTAGTTCCATATAAATTTTAGTGTTGCTTTTTCTAGTTCTGTGAAGAACAATAATGGTATTTTGATGAGAATTACATTGAATCTGTAGACTGCTTTTGGCAGTATGGTCGTTTTCACAATATTCATCTACCTCTCCATGAGCATGGGATGTGTTTCCATTTGTTTGTGTTGTTGATGATTTCTTTCAGTATTGTTTTGTAAGTATCCTTGCAGAGCACTTTCACATCTTTGGTTAGTTATATTCCTAAGCATTTTATTTTTGAGCAGCTCTTGTAAAACAGTTTGAGTTTTTGATTTGATTCTTAGCTTGGTTGCTGTTGGTATATAGCAGTGCTCCTGATTTGTATACATTGATTTTGTATCCTCAAACTTTCTTGAATTAATTTATCATATCTAGGGCTTTTTGGATGAGTTTTTAGGGTTTTCCAGGCATACAATCATATCATCAATGGACAGCAACAGTTTGACATCCTCTTTACCATTTAAATGCCCTTTATTTTTTTTCTCTTGTCTGGAATATTCTCCAAGATGGACCGTAGGATAGGTCACAAAATAAGTCTCAATAAATTTAACAAAATCAAAATTATAACAAGTACCTTCTCAGACCACAGTGGAATAAAACTGGAAATTAACTACAAAAGGAACCTCAAAACTATACAAATATATGGAAATTAATCTGATTTTAAATAATCTTTGGGTCAGTAATGAAATCAATATTGAAATTAAAAAAAAATTGAACTGAATGATAATAGCGACACAACTTATCAAAACCTTTGGGATACAGCAAAAGCAGTGCTAAGAGGAAACTTCATAGCATTGAATGCCTACATCAGAAAGCCCTAAGGAACACAAATGGAAAACCCAAGATCACACCTCAAGGAACTAGAGAAACAAGAACAAACCAAACCCGAACCCAGCAGAATCAAAGAAATCACAAAGATCAGAGCGGAACTAAGTGAAACTGAAACAACCAAACAAACAAAATTCAAATAACAAATTTTTGTTTCATTTATCTTTTGTAAAGATCAACAAAATTGATAGACCATTAGTGAGATTAACGAATAAGAAAAGAGAGAAGATCTAAATAAGCTCAGTTAGAAACGGAACGGGAGATACTACAACTAATACCACAGAAATACAAAGGCTCATTCAGGGCTTCTGTGAACACCTTTATGTGCACAAACTAAAAATTCTAAAGGAGATGGATATATTCCTGGAAATATGCAACCCTCCTAGATTAAACCAGAAAGAAATGGAAACGCTGAACAGACCAATAACAAACAGTGAGATTGAAATGGTAATTTAAGAATTACCAACAAAAAACATCTAGAACTAGTTAGATTCACAGCTGAGTTATATCAGACATTCTAAGATGAATTGGTACCAATCTTAACTGAAACTATTACAAAACATATAGAAAGAGGAAAACTTACCAAATCATTCTGTGAAGCCAGTATCACCCTAATACCAAAACCAAGAAAGGACATAACAATAACATAAAACTACAGACCAACATCCCTGATAGACACAGAGGCAAAAATCTTCAACAAAGTACTAGCTAACTGAATCCAACAGGATATCAAAAAGATAATCCACCATGATCAAGTGGGTTTTATACCAGGGATGTGGGATGGTTTAACATACGCAAGTCAACAAATGTAATATTTCACATAAGCAGAATTAAAAACAAAAATCATATGATCATCTCAACAAATACAGAAAAAGCATTTGGCAAAACCAGCATTCCTTTAAGATTAAAACCTTCAATACAATCAGCATAGAAAGAGACATATCTCTAGGTAATAGAAGCCTTCTATGACAAACCCACAACCAACATTATACTGAATGGGGAAAAGTTGAAGCGTTCTCCCTGAGAACTAAGACAAGGATGCCCACTTTTTCCACTTCTATTCAACATAGTACGAAAGTCCTAGCCAGAGCAATATAATTCCATTTATATGAAATGTCTAGACTAGTCAAATCTACAGTATATAAACAGAAGGTAGATTAGGGTTCCCTATGACTGAGAGGGATGGAAAAACTGGATATAACAGCTAAAATTTCTTTTTATGGTAATGAGAATATTTTTAATTTGACTGTGGTGATGAATGCATAAGTTTTTTATATGCTAAAAGACACTGATTTGAACACCTTAAATGGGTAAATTGTATAGCATGTGAATTGTATCTCAACAAAGTTGTTAAAAATAAGGATTAGTACATTTATGTAGTAATTGTTCAATTATAAGATTTGTCACTAATGCCATTAATAATGTCATAATATCTTCTATGAAAAGATTAAGAGAGATGCTTTGGCTTCTCACTCTTCTGTCAGTAATTCTCTCCTACTCTCTTTAGCACAGTTACAACACATGTTTTACCAACTGTAATAACCTCATTTGCTTTCCAAAGTTACCACCCATCCCTTCCCAAACTCACTTTCAAAGAACACCAAATTATCTTTAACTTATGCAATCGATAATTACTGTAAGCACAGTTAATCCACACATTTCTTAACTGAAACTCTACCTTAAGCCCTTGTTGACCTGGATTTTCTGCTATCAAACTATACTGCAAAGAGAAAAGAATAATTTATTGAATATAATTCTGATAAAGTATCTTCCCGCTAAGAAATTCAAACTAGGTTCTCTGGAGTCAAATTCATATTGCTAGCAATGTGTGTCTAGTATTTCCACAGACTGAGATCTCTGTATTACCCTGATTTTGAGTCTTCATCTCTGACATTCTTATTCAAACCTTGTGGTCTAGCTCTGAGGTTCTTACCCTAATAGAACTCAGGGATCTGTTAACTTGGGTAAGAAAAATAATATATACATCTTTATTTTTACTAACCTCAGTTGAAATGTGGTAACAAACTATAGTAACAAGACACATTAGTTTAAGAGTATTAGGGACATTACCACCAATAAAAAAAAGTTTTCTTACTATATGACCATTCTTCCAAATATCTTTAAACATTGCTTATGCTCATCACTCCCTCAAACTCAAGGTAGTTATTAGATATACTGTTAGGTCTTTATTTAATGTGTTAAATTGAAATTCACATCTATTAGCAGATCACAATTTGTTTTATATTAGGTACTGATTCTCAATATAAATAGTTGCTTTGGTAATTGGGAGTAGTGTATTTTATGCACTTAAAAATATTCTGAAATGAGGTCCTTACCCGGCAGACTTCCAAAGGGGTCCCTAGCACAAAAAAGTTTAAGCTAGCTGAATAAACTTCTAATATTTTACACAAAAGTTTAACTTTATTTATCATTGAATTTGCTATTCTCTTAGACTTCTATAATGCTTTTGCCACAATGAGGGGCATCATTTTATTTTTTTAACGACAAGGTGTTTCTTCTCTCTGCTCATCCAAGTGCTTCCCTTCCTTCTATACACCACTGCCAACTCAGCTTCTTCATAAAGCACTCTTAGGTCAGTCTAAGAGTCTCATCCCTTCCAACACTGATAAAACTGTGCCACAAAGTTGAAAGATTTGTATAGCTGCAACAATTTATTAGTTCCTATTTTCTTTAGATTTTCTGTATACATTCTCTGTGTTTATTCTCTTCTAATGAACTGAAATGGATGATGGCCCAGAATTTGTCTAAGAGACAAAAGACAAAGTAGAATTCCTTAAAACTATGTTATGTTAGTTGGTTGGAGGACTTGTTAGAAGTTTCAACACCATGAATTCCATCTCATTGTCTGCAAACTAACTTTAATTGGTTCCTTGGCCATATGGTTTTGCCTCTCACCTTAGAGTTATTAATATGTCTTTCGTCATAGGAAGGACAGGGGAAATGTTTGGCTGTGTCAGCACAAATCCAATTACCAAAAAAGAAAACATTGTATACACTGCTTAGAAAAACAAAAACATAAACTAGATATACTTCTCAAATGGAAACTATAAAAATATAAACTTTATCTTGAATCTTTAAAAAACCTTTTGTTTCTTAACACATTTATGTTAACCATTCTTTTATTACTGAAGAACTTTTTATAAAGAAACTTAATAGGTTGAAAATATTTAAAAGGATGTGGATTTCTACACAGTCTTGAGCAGCAATAAATTAACTTAGGAAATTCCTATAAAAATATTATTCCTAATGAATCAAGACCATCTATGAATATTTTGTCCCTTCCAAAAACATCCTAAATCATTTATCTTTTGAATTTAAATACCTCTAAATGGTATTAATGCCATAGGTCTTTTTCAGTTTTTCCAGATTTTAGTTCATTCACTGATTCACATCAAAAACAAATAAGAAGTTTTCATCTGAGCATCTGATTTCTTTCTTTCTTTTTTCTTTTTTTCTTTTTTTTTTTTTTTTATAAATTCTCTCCCACTATGCCCAGATTTCAGAGATGTAACTGAAAAAATTGTGGTCTGCCTCTGGACAGGGTAAAGATTATCAATAGATAAAAAGTAAAAATACTGTATTTTAGTTACAAAAGTTATGAAATAAAAGTTAGACTAAAGTTGTGCTTCCATCCAAAAGATGGCTTTTACATAAAAACTGGGATGTAAAAATAGATCCAAATGATATTATAAGAAAACTCTGATGTCTAATATGTGAAAATTGAGAATATAAATATGATATGCTATTAGTGCAGAGTGGTCTTAAATTATGCTTGAATGCTAAGAAAGCATGCTTCCCTGTATATCAAAATAGCAGCACAGGAAATAGTAATGTTCAAGTTTACTAGCCTTGGGCCTTTATTTTTAATGTTCTCCTAACAGACTTTGAAGTGCTTGGTTTCTATAAAGCATAAAGTCCATGAAAAGTGTCATGGGGCCAGTTGACATCTCCGGGATTAGAAAGTAAGAATAAAATTAAAGCTCTTCAGTGAGATCAAGACAAAAGAGCTTACATAAGTTCTTCACATTTCCCACATATTTTATTCATTAAAAAGAACAGCGAATTCAGAAGACTTTTTTCTGTGCTGAAACCATCCTGTAAAAATGAGTAAACATAAAAGGAACTGAATTATTCTTATTTTTTTTAGCACTGGACTATTTAACCTCATGTAGAATAATATGCAAGTTTGACACAACTAAAATCCATTTGCTAAAATGAGCAGGTGTTGGGTAGGTGAAAAAACTAAAATAAGTCCTGGGAACTATTACACCGAATAGAAACCAGTGCATCATGGCTATTTATATTAGGTGAGGTAGCTTGAAAATTCATTAATAGAGATTTCTACATTTTTCTTTTTACGATGTCATTTTGGTCTTTATTTTTGGACATGTAGCGTATGTTAACAAATCAGTTTTACATGTGCAACTTTTTATAACGTCAAAATAAATAAAATACACTTTTCATAAATTCCTCACCACTGTAAGTTTACTTTCAAATAAAAGTAAGTAGCAGGGTGGAACAATGTGTTTTTATATATGAACCAGCGCAACACTGACAGTCACAATTAAGGTATTCAGCAAGCTTGAAAATTAAGACTTACGTAAGACAAATAAATCTACCACAAGTCCTGGGTCACCTGTGTCCAGACCCTCCCAAGATTTCTATTTTCTTAAAAAATGTCACTGATATATATCAAACAAAGACATATATATCTTTAGTGCACCAAGAAGATAACGGCATAGAAACAGATCTGTTTTTGGTTGTTGTTCATTTGTTGTTTGCTATTGAAAAAATATTACAAGCTGGTAGTAGTTGATAAATGAATAAGAATCAGCCTCTTCCGCTCTATAGGTAGAGAATGCAGTCACAATCCTCAGAAAGAGCCTGGTTGAATTTCAAGGGAAGGTAATACACTTCATGTGGGTATCATGACAATGTCAGAATGAATTAAAAGCAGGGACATATGAAACCTTTTAGAGATGACCCACATCTGTGGTGAGATGCAGATATATTTAAAGGCACAGACCACAGAATAAACAAAAATCCCTAGTGGATGGGAAAGTATGAATGTCAACTTGATGAAAGATTTTTTGTTGTTGTTTTTTTGTTTTTCTGTTTTTTTCTTGAAACAGGGTCTTGCTCTATTGCCCAGAACACAGTTCAGTGGCACGATCATGACTTACTGCAGCTTCAACCTCCTGGACTCAAGTGATTCTCCCACCTCAGCTTCCTGAGTAGCTGGGATTACAGGCAAACACCACTATGCCCGGCTAATTTTTGTATTTTGTGTGTGTGTGTGTGTGTGTGTGTGTGTGGAGGTGGGGTCTCCCTATATTACCCAAGCTGATTTTATGGTTTTCATGGGCAAGAAACGTATTTTTGTGATTAATACAAAGATGTAATTCCCTCAAAAATATTAGATCCTGGGTTGAACAATGATTACATATATATATTAATGAGAAGCCATTTGTAATTTTGAGTTTTATGGCCATGTGCTAGATGATAAGGGAATGTTCATTGGAATAGTCTTAGACATATTACAGCCTTTTGCAATTCCACCCAGGCATGTTGCACCTAAGTCATCCAAAGTAATTATAGGAAGGAACTGAGTTAGTTATGACTTCCTGCTGAAGAGAATTAGACAAAAATTCAAGCCCTGTGCATTATGTCTAGTTATAGAAATAATGGTATGCAATAGATGGAATATGAGTGTCATATTACAGAAACTGCAAGTAAAGAGGAAGAGTTGGAAAGAAGACTCAGAGAAAAATGGAAATGGTGGGTGAATGTATTGTAGAGAATTGTAGACGAGAGTTAAAGTTAAGGAAATGGGATGCAATGTAGCAGGGGGAGATTGTAAGTTATTTAGGCATCAAAAATAGCAGCTTAGTGTAATATTTCTGATTATCTGGGTGTTTGTGTTGGTCATTAGAACTCTTTCTTTCTCATATATCTCCTGAAAACTGGTCAGAGCTAAACCCACAAGAATGCTAAATCTTGCTGATAGATCTTCATGGGATTCCTCATGTACAGAGCCCAAAGGGCTTCTTTGTGTTGGACAGCTGAATACACATAGTCACTGGGAGAGTTGCAACATTGAGGCGGGGCTGAGAGTAATATATCAGTTACCATCAGGTCCAAAATCCCTTGTATGCTCTCTAAATCCCAAAGGTGTTTTCTCATTTGGCTTCAAAAACGGATCTAAATGAATATGAGACTACTTATGGCCTTTATTTGACCTAAATGACCATTTACAGATGTTGCAGAAAGGTTGTGTTTTGCTGTAGGTAATGTGCCAGACTCACTTGGCAGTATTATAAAACACACAGTATATTTGCTCTATTACTTTTTAAAAATCTGAAAACATGAATTCTGAAACAACTGGTGCCAAGAGTTGTGGAAAGAGGCTCGCAGATGTGTACTGCTTTACTTTACTGTAACATGCACAAGGCTTTTCCCTTTATCATTGGTGGGTCTTTGTATGATCCAGCAAAAGGTTTGTCTCTTGATGAGAAGTAGCTGCTGAGAGCAGGTAGTTTTGGAATGTACATACATAGCTATTTCTTACTTTCTTGATTCAACCATGATTGTCAACATGGACCTAAGCGAATGCCTACGATGAGGGGTCATCCTTCTCGAAGTGTAAGGCCAAAATGGAGAAAGTGTGTGATGAGAAAACGATATTTTAGAAAAGCAGAACCTGAATGAAAATGGGCAAGGACTGTTGTTTCTTTTGATTTGAAGTCAAGGTAGCAAGTTTCCTTCACATAATTTGGTTCATGGGGAGGATGTAAACTTTATATTCTTAAATTCTAAAACAATTTTCAGAAACCTTAAAATGTTTTGTGTAAATGAACACATTTTAGAAATTGAAGAAAAGTTTATAAACTTATTCCAAAAAAACTTTGGGATGAATTATAGCAAAGCCCTATAGAGCGATAGTCAAGAACTGGGAAGTAAACGTTGAAGAAGATATAGATCAAGAATTCCTAGACAAGAATGCCAGAGAAAAAAAATATTAACTCTGAAGTTCCCAGCAACCAGGAAAATTAGGCAAACATGTTACCTCTCTCATTTTATGTATATAGGAATAGGAGGAACACTACTGGAAGAAAGAAAAGAAAAACTTTGGGTGGTAAGGTAATTCTAGCAGGTACATCATCATTGCACTGACACGTTCAATAGCAGATTTACCCTTACAGAATTATTCATCATATGAACATTCTGTAATGAATTACTAAGTATCCACCTTTATAGAACTACTTACATGAGAAAAAAGTTGCAGAATACCATTAATTGAAGAAAATTCAGGACCTTTGGATCAACAAACATTTACCATTGAACTCTACTTCTTAAGGGCAAGGGCAATCTTTTCAAATGTACACCCACACTTAAAAGCATCCAGCACAAAAAATGATAAACATTTGCTGATTGAATGTTTGAGCAGGGTTTAGAGGTTAATGTGAAGATATTTCTTCAGAGAGATGAGCAATTTTTTTAGGTGAGTGTTTTAGTGTTGAAGAAGAGCTGTGAAGCTATTTTTAATCTACTTATTCAGTTAGCACGGCAGGCAGTTGTAGATAGCGGATAATTATGTGTCCAGTCACACAAGACATTTTAAGACCTATGAGTCTTCCCCAAACACAATGTTATAAAATGTCCTTTTGCTAAAAATACTGGAATCAAGTAATTATCTACTTTTGAATTTTAATGAATAGGCCATCTGTTCATTCAAATTGAAAAAATGAAATTTTTCTACTAATTAACTACTTGATGAGATGTCCCTTGTGACTAAATCTGCTTCACTGTTTTTTTTGTTGTTGTTATTTTATTTAAACTAAAGGTGACATGTGGCATATTATACCAAGTTTTGTAAACTAAGTATGAAAAAAGGGTTTCCTTGATCATGTAATAATTGTAGTTTTGACAGGCTATATTTGTAATGATCAAAGGCTAACTTTTATTAACACAATTTCCACAAACACTTTACTAAAATGAATAACTAGGAGTAAAAAGATGTCCCTTTTTACCTGTGATGATTACGATAAAGCTTAAAATTCTAAACATACTCTGTTTTATGAATTATTATTATAATGAGAAACAGCAACTTGTTTCTGTCTCCTCATTTTCAATTCCAAGAACACTTTGTTTCCTTTATGTTGTGCTCTCCTATATGGTAGCCAGTTGCCACACGGGGCTATTTAAATGTGAATTAATTAAAAATAAATAAAATGTAAAGTTCATCTCAGTTGCACTGGCCACATATCAAGTTCTCAGATGTTACATGTGGCTAATGGTGATGGCACTAGTGTAGAAGATTTCCATTCTTCCAGAAAGTCCTCCCGGACAGCACTGTAACATCCCTCTCACTCTCTAACCATTGTCCTTGTGAAGAATCATTTTTTTATTTCAACAATGAAGACTAATTTTTTCAAACCAGTCTCAAGATTCCTCCCCCTCAGTTCTTCAAAATATCACCCCTTTCTCAAAGTTCTTCAAAATATTACACCTTTCTCAAATTAGTTGACTTATGTAATATCTCTATTAGTTTTGAAGTTCTCTGGGGTGGAAAAAGACAAACTTTGTATATTGTTTTATGAAACAAAAACAAAATTGATGGTACTTTAGAAATAATGCATTATAGCAGCATGACTTTGAGAGAAAATATACTTCATGCATACCAGCGGCTGAAGCTTTCAGCTTAATTAAAAATAAAAATATTATAACAATCTGAAATTATATCTAAGATATCAAATTGGTATGCCTGACATTACAGTTGCAGAAAGTATTCAAGATGCTGCCTTTTAGAAATGAGCTTGCTTTGTGTTCTCTTACCATCCTAAGATAAAGACAGATGCTTTACGTATTGTGATCACATTGAACTTGGACTAAACCACTTCATTTGAACTTACTTGACTGTAGCTTTAAATCCACATACCCCTTTCATATGGAATTTCATCCCGGAGATGGAACTGGTTAGGGATGTGACACCTAATTCAGTTTTTCCTTCAAGTTCTGACCTTTGACTTAGGCCGTGGCTATCATTTCATTCTCTACTCCTCCACACAAACAAACACTGCAGCAGCCTGCCTCCCGCAAAATGATGACGTTCAATTCTCTGTTGGCTTTTCTTTCCAGAGTCCTCCATGCAAATGCCCTCAGTATTTCCCAGTTGAATAGAATGTTGTCAATAAACGAAGACAGATGCTTTTTCACTCCCCTCAATTAGTGAAAGCAATCTATTTTTTCTAAAGTTCATAGATTAGCCTCATTTATTTTAATCCGCATGTCTAGGCTACCTATAAATACAATGTGTATATTAAGTAAATCCACTAGAAAGCTATCTTCAGATTATACGCTCTTCTTTACTCACGTTGTCGTCGATAAATTCAATCACATTTGTGTTGTATAGAGACAGAGATATGCCAAAAAATTGTCATTATGTTGTAGCCATATCACAATCTGTTACAAATGAGGGAGGTAGGATAGCGTCACTAAAATCTATTATAGCACTAATTTTGAAACAGAACTGCCATCATAAATTAGCTAAATGATTAAATTAGATAAATTCTAAATAGAATTTGGGTTTCTTTACAATTAAAAACAAAATTTTGAGTAACTTAGTACTAAAACTATATAGTGTTTCAGAATTGACAAAGATATAGAACTTAAATAAGAGTTGTTTCAAAAAGTGGAACTTCCAACAAAAGTTTGATTTTAGACAAGATGCTCCAACTTTAAGTTATTGATTAGCTAATGCTTTCCATTCCACAATAACCACAAAATTTAAGAAGTGAACTTTAGTGAGTAACTGTGCAGGTTTTTTTCCTGGTAAAAAGTGACAAGTAAAACTTCCCAAAATTTTACTATAAGTAACTCTGGATAACTTCAACTGGGAAGAATATTAAAGTTAGAAAACTAACTTCAAATGTGCTTCCATGAATTCAGTAAAGGGACAGATGCCCAAATATGAAGAAAATAGCCTACAGGCAAGAATCAGAATTCTGAATATATAAAGCGAAAAAGAAGAAAATATGGTAGGCAAAATTACAAACCTTGGCCTAAGACAGATGAGAGTGGTGTAATATGACTCAGGAGAACAATTCCTTTAGAGTCATCAAATTTAGAGTTTAAATATACACTCAATGTTATAATGATCAACACTTGATAAGTGAGAAAAATTGAGTCTTAGAAGTTCAATAACTTAGTAGGGTAAAAGAGAACAAAATTTTTGCTAGAGCAGAACCAGAAGTAAAACTCAGGTCTCTGTTTTCAATTTCTGTGGGGGTTCAAGCCACTCCACCCAAAAGGATGTAAAGATCGGTGCACAGAAGGGCAAAGTCACCCCCCACCTCTCCACGGTGGACTAAGCATTTGTCTTACCATCAGGGCAGCCAGTGAAGAATGAGAATATAAGCATTCAGGGTTTGATGCTAGGGGAGGAATGTCAATAGAATTTTGAAATGAGTATCACATAAAAAATGTGGCTATAAAGGTGAAAACTGATTAAGAGAAAGGAAGTTACAAAATAGAATAAGTTTTAGATTAACTGACATGACATTCCCTTATTCCATGCTTTAGTTTCTCTTTGATAAGTTCACAATACATCTATCAGACAGAGCAAGAGCAAAACTGACTAAATAGAAAATTGAGATGGTCTACATGAGAATAGAAAACTGGCTCTTAGGCCTTCAGTGTTAAGCTGATACTTTTTTCTCAATAAACTGCCTATCATGGTCATCATCCAACACCAAAACAGAACATAGAAATGAAGCAGCACTTACAGAGATTGAGAGTTTAGAATAAGGACCCAGGCACTCAAGGATAAAGTTACAAAGAATTACTTACTATGAGAACCGATGTTTGCTTTATTTGTCCCATGTTTCTGTCTCTCTCTCTTTTTTTTTTTTTTTTTTGTGATGGAGTTTCACTCTTGTTGCCCAGGCTAGAGTGCAATGGTGCGATCTTGGCTCACTGCAACCTCCACCTCCTGGGTTCAAGCAATTCTCCTGCCTCAGCCTCCCAAGTATCTGGGATTACAGGTATGTGCCACCATGCTGGCTAATTTTGTATTTTTAGCAGAGATGGTCTTGAACTCCTGACCTCAGGTGATCTGCCTGCCTTGAACTCCCAAAGTGCTGGGATTATAGGTGTGAGGCACTGCACCCGGCCCACACACACGTTTTTCAATACCATGACTTGTGGAAGAAACTATGTCGTAAGTCCTGTAGAATGTTCCACATTCTGAGGTTGATTGTTTCCGCAGGGTATCGTTTAACTTGTTTCTCTAGCTACTGTGTTTTATTAATAATTGGTAGTTAGATGTTGTCTTGGTCCATTTTTGTGTTACTACAAAGCAATACCTGAGGCTGGGTAATTGATACAGAAAATAGTTTCACTTAGCTCATACAGTTCTGCTGGCTGGAGCGTTCAGAATTAGGCATCTGGTGAGGGCCTCAGGCTGCTTCCATTCATGGCTGAAGGGAAAGGGCAGCTGGCCTGTGTAGAGATCACATGGCAAGAGAGGAAGCAAGACAGCCAGACTCTTTTTAACAACCAGCTCTTGCAGGAACTAATAGAGTGAGAATTCACTATTCCCTGTAGCCAGGGAGGGCATTAATCTATTCATAAGGGTTCCACCCCAGTGTCCCATACCCCTCCCATTGAGCCCCACCTCCAACACTGGTTATCAAATTTCAACATGAGATTTGGTGGGGCCAAACAAATCATATCTAACCACAGGAGATCTAAAAGGCTTAATAGGATTGTGCTAAATTTTTAAGAAAGAATGCTTTGTAAGTAGGATCCTTTTCATTTTGGGATCAAATTTAGCATTCTTCTCAGAACACTTTACCAGATCATAAGTTTCTTTCTTGTTCTGCAAGAAAGCCTCTGCTATAGGCAGTTTCCTCAAACTAAAAGCCCATTTTTTTGTTAGATACATGTAACTGGATCCCTACTGATAAAAGCTTCTGCTCTTGGATCCTGGACCCAGTGTTAACGTTAACCAATTTTCTTCTAGTTCCATCAACCTTGATAGAGAACTAGGAATTGCTTGAAATAGTTTTAAAAGCTGTTGGAGACCCAAGAAAAAAACCTGGATTTAAAAGAGGAGTAATTGAGATTGAGGAAGAATGTCTCAATCTTAGACACTGAACATTCTGGTTCATAGGTTGAGTTCAAGTGGATCGGACATAGCCAATTTGTTGCTGCCCTTACAGGTTAGCGAAAAGACACACATCTGTTTTCTCTCTATACTCTTTGAGCTTAGAGTAGTTTAAGTGAAGGTTCTCTTTTCAGAGTGTTAATGTGGACGGCCATTATAAAGCAGTAAGCTCTAATGAGGCTAGTTCCTCATAATTATTCCTTGGGCACCATATGGGAGCCATGGCTGGAGGAGGGGAATACCACAACATATTCCTCTGTGTATTTTAGATGTGCTATTTGAGGCATTTCTTCAGGGCCACATAATGCCAAGAGTCCTACCAACTGGAGCCGAGGAATATCTAAGATGTGAGAATTCTAGAATTGTCTAGGGATCAGGAGAGGGAGAGCAATTCTACTCTTTTTTTTCTGGTCTCAGGAAAGTGAAAAGCATGTGTAGCTTCTCTTGCAGGTAATTGGACAAAGTTACATCTTCCACATACTGGTTTGCCTGACCATTGCAACCCATTGCATCTTCACACACTACTGGTAAAGTCCTAGCACTACCAACCGGAGAGACATGGGTCCCCTTCTTGTCTGTCATCCCTGAAATTGGAAATGCTAGATCGAGGTGCTACTACACTTTTTAAATATATGCCAGAGGCGGTGACCATATTGTGTTAATAGGAACATGGATGGAGATGACTCATGACAATAGCTTCAGAGGGAGAAGGGCTGTGAAGTACTTTATTTAACAAGGTGGCCTTTCTTTTGGGACTAAATTCAAGTATCTGAATTTTTCTCTTTTATCTTATTAGGCTGGGGAATGGAGACTTTGAATTTTGACTTTGAGCTGTAGGAACACAGAGACTTTCCTCATTCTTTTACCTTCTGCTTGCTCCTTTGTTTTATTCATTATCACTGTATGGTATAGGCAACATCACTGGAAGGTCAGCCACAGAAACTGAGAATCTGAAAATGGAAAAAAAGACTCAACATTAGGTTATCTAATACTATGAGTCCTTGTTTAAAATTATTTATGGCAACTTGATCTTTGCCCAGTTTAAGCTAAAGTATTAACCATTTTTTTTCTTTATTTCTCTTATGAAACAGGTGTGCCATTTATTAACTATTGCTTAGAATCCCTTGTTACTCTTCTGTGTTTTCCTAAGTGTTCCCACGGTCTCTTTGGATATAGTAAGCAATTCTTTTTCTTTCTTATTTAACCTTTATAATTATTATAGACTTGAAAATTGATGCTCTGGTAAACTGTACTATTTTTAGCATTTGTTGTTTGCCATTTGATTATTGATGCTTTTTTGATAGTTCTATAATGTGTGCATAGCGAGTGTAGGTAGTATGAGTGCAATGAGTGATGTGTGTGCAAGAGAGCATTAGTAAACTATCATAAATGAGGAGAGAGAAGAGTATCATATTTATTTTGGTTTTGGACAAGTCACATAAGGAAAAGAATGAAATTGAAGGGAGAATATTGCTTTAGGTTTCAGTTTATACAAATAATTAGTTTAAAAAATCCTTTAAATGTTCTTGCTGAGTATTTCTTAGGGGTGGTAAGACCTAAGCTAGAAAGTGTAGTGTTTCATTAAACTCTAGTAATTTGTCAGGTAAACATACCCAATGGAAGACAATAATATTAATATCATGACTCTTTGAGTCAATCATAGTATTTTAGGGCTAAAAAGGCACCAAAGAAATCACACTATTTGATACTCTTACCTCATACATTACTAAACTGAAGCTCATGATTTTTTTTCTAGATCAAATGGCTACTTAGCTGCTGAATCTAGTTTTCTCCCCAGTCTCTGTGATTTGTTAAATGTAATCAACATTCAGTAGGAGAGACACACGTTTACTTTAGGAATCATTAAACCAATTTTCCTTTACATTTTTTAACCTTTTGTCATGGATTATTTTTCATTTTGTAATAAATCTTAGTTCAGTCTTCCACGCTGGCACTTAATACTATTATTGTGTAAATACTAAAAAGTAGACATGTGAAGATCCTATAGTACAATGCCAGGCTATAAATCCTTTTGCTGTGCATTCTGAAATGTGCATTCTGAAATGCACAGCAAAAGGTGACTAGCTCCATTGTGTTATTTTATCTGCGCTTTCATAGGTATCTAGTATATGTATGTCTCTCTCTCTCTCTCTCTCTGTGTGTGTGTGTGTGTGTGTGTGTGTATGTGTGTGTGTATTCACCAATGCAAGGAAGACACAAAGGATTCAAATAGTAAGTGAAGAATGCTGGTGATTATTTCCAAGATCAGTCAAAAGCCTTTTGTCCTCAGACTCTTCAAAAGGAAGACAGAAATAAGTTGAGTCCTAGCACTGAGGATCAGTTTCTGACTTGAGATCTGCATGGACATAGTTCTTCACTAGAAGAGGAAAGGATACTTTCCTCTCTTCTGTGCACCTATCTGGGTTTTGTTTCCTCCTTTCAATGTTTTCCATTTATTGAATGTTCATTTTCTCTTTGTGCTTTACCTTTGGAAAGAAACTTGTGTAATTCATGGGCACTACTCTTTTTTGTCTTGTCGTGCTAATTTGCTGTATCCCAGTCTTTCCCTGTGAATGTATACAATTTATAAGCTGGGTCATTGGTATGTGCTGCTTAGCTGTGTTCAGTCCATGTTCACTCCCTCCTATTGCATAGGCTATTTTGGCTTTTAAGCAAACAAAAGAGGAAATTTCTGCATATATGGATGAAGTTGAAATAAAAAAGCTTGACTATCAGACATGAATCAACTGTGCTGTACAGACTAATCCATTATTTGAGTATATCTGGGACAACATGTATTAATCTTAATCATGTTTACTCTTTTAAAATATCACCAGTTAAAAATTGCACATCTTATTATTAAAAATGGCTTTGGAGCTGAGATGTAATCTCCTAAATGAAGGAATAAAAATAAGAGCAGGATGAGCCAGCTAACCATTTTTCTTCCTAAAAACTTGAAATAAATGGAGATCAGAAATGTTAGACATCGTTAAATAAATCAGAGGTCTTATGACGTTTCTAATATTTTATTAACAAAATTTTGATTTGATTTATCTATTTAAAATAACTAGCAAGGTATTCTCTAAGTGCTGAAACATAAATTACAAACATGAAGCCTTGATTTATGTTAATAGCGGATAATATGTGGAACATGGCAAGTGATCACAGATTTTGCAATATTCCCTGAGTTGGGGCTTGGAATCAGAGAAAATTGCCGAAGAAAGTGCTGCCTTAGGCTCCACTTGTTGATGTATAGATGATGGCTGTCTTCTAAGAAATGATACAATTTTGATGATGTGAACTTTCACTCCATTCCAGATACTTCCAGATTTTAATAACAGTTCTGGGTGCTTTTATGTCTCCAGGACGGGTCAGAAACAGTCAGCTCTCTAGAAGGATAGCATAGAAGTTAAAAAAAAAAAAAAAAAAAAGAGGGTCTGCCTATGTAAATATCAGATCTCACTGATCTTTTCCAGTAATGTTTACATTTTCCTAGTTCTCCAAGCACCTTCATTTTTTCCATCTCATGGATCCTAAATGACACCTACAGCCAGCTCCCTGTTCTATGTCAATCTAAAATATTCCTTTTCTATTCTTTACCTGGGCTGCTGAGCTTTACCGGAGAGATATTACATGGTTATGTACCTTTGCACTGCTCCATATTTTTATTTTCCAGCCTCAGGAGCTTTGGTTTGGTTTGCTTCATGCACCTACCTCCCTGTTCTCTGCCTGGCTGTCCCCCTCTGATCCTTTCAATCTCAACTTATATGTGTATAACTGCCTCAGGGAACCCTCCTTGGAGCTCCCTGTGTAAGTAGGTTCCCCCTCATTCATTGCCCTGTTCATTTATTTCATGACACTTTGTACTCTTTCTAATTCTTTACTGATTGCTTGCCTGACTTACTGTTTGTCTACATAACTAATTTCTTGTGTATAGGGACAGCATCTGCTTGATTAATCACTGTAGTACTGTGCTTTGTGGCACACAGTAAGCACTCAGGAAAATTTTTTTTATATAAATGAATATATTGTGAGATTGCATTTAAGAAAGAAAAAGTTCCCTTACTTTTTTTTTTTAAAGTGTTAAAAACACTGCTGCAAGTGAATGTTGCCGTAGGGCCAAGAGATATTCTAATAGATGTTAGAGTGTATTACCTTTCAAATAAACTTATGTGTTGTTAAACAATTAAACAGACTCTTGTGTTCTGATTTGTGAACTCGTAGCAGTTGCTGATCATTTGTAGCAGTGGTTTGCAATTTCCTTTTGTCTACAGGTAACACATAGGCTGATGTTCTGTTGACATGTTCCACCTCGACACACCCAGGGAAGGGTATGACTGTTCCTGTGCCTCTTTCTTCTCTACTCAGTAAATATTTGGATGCAAGTGAATGAGTGAGTATCTGTAAGGCTGTTGGACAGATCACTATACGTCTGTCAATTTTTGCTTTTGTTGCGATTGCTTTTGGTGTCTTTGTCATGAAATCTTTGTCTATTTCTATGTCCAGGTTGGTATTGCCTAGGTTGTCTTCCAAGGTTTTTATAGTTTTGGATTTTACATGTAAGTCTTCAATCCATCTTGAGTTTATTTTTGTATATGGTTTAAGGAAGGGGTCCAGTTTTAATCTTCTGTATATGGCTAACCAGTTATCCCAGCACCTATTCAATAGGGAGTCTTTTTCCCATTGCTTGTTTTTGTTAAAGATCAGATGGCCATAAGTATGTGGCCAACTTTTTCCTATGTATATGCACATATAATAAAATTTAACTTACAAATTAGGCACAGTGAGAGATTAACAGCAATAACTAATAATAAAATAAAACAATTGTAACAATATGCCACCATCACCACTCTTGCACTTCGGTGTCATTATAAGCACAGTAAGGGTAACTTGAACACAAACAAGCACTGTGCTACTATGACAGGCAATATGATGACTCAGGGATGCTAAGTGACTAATGAGCAAGTAGTGTCTAGGGCGTGGACAAGCTGGACAAAGGGATGATTCATGTCCAGGGCAGGACAGAATGGGATGGCATGAGATTTCATCATATTACCCAGAATGGTGCACAATTTGAAACGTATGAATTTTTTTTTTTTTTGGAATTTTTCCCTTAGTAATTTCAGACACAGTTGACGGTGGGTAGCTGAAACAGAGAGAAGCAAAACCATGGATAAGGGGGAACGGCTGTATTCTCTTCCTGATACATGCAAATAAACATTATACCACACACATTTTAGGATCATTTTTTTTATCATGTAACAAACCATCAATATTACCCTATGCTATTTTAGTGTTTGAAAGCACTTATAATGTGTACATAATTTTTATCATATGAATATACTTCAACATGATCAGATTATTGAATGTTTGTTTCCCATTTCTTCTCTTAAAAATGATACTTAGAAATGATTTTAGTGCACATGAAGTTGGGGTAATTTTCACATTTTTATGGGTTGATCATAAGAAAGGATATATAATGTGAATATTCATGAATTTCCTCCTTTATTATATATTTTTTTCATTCAAAAGCAACACATTTCCACTTTACTGAAATCTCTAAAACTGAAAATGAAAATCTCCTCCTGTTCTGGTAGGCTCACTTTCCTGAGGAAAATAAAGTATTGTGAGGTCTCTGGCTTTAACCTGTGCCTGTGCATCAGAAATGACTAGGAGTGCTTCTAGCAACTGTATAGAAATGCAGCTTCAACCCTGAGCTATTCATAAGTGTTTGAAGTTCCAGTGAATTCTCAGGAAGAAGATTAGCGGCCCATTATCTTTTGATTTGTGGCTGGGGTGGTATTGTGTAGGTGTTTCCTGTGGTTGTGGTGGACTTTTTTGTTTGTTTGTTTTTTAGAATTTTGCTGCTCCTTTGTCACTCAGGAGTCAGTTTCATTACTAGGTAACAGGCATCAACACCAGGGAAAAAAGACCCTTGATTGTCCCTGCCTTCCAGAAAAGATAATTCATCTTGTTCTCAGGACATTGAGCCCTGCTGGGCGAAGCCCTGGCGTTATAATCCGCTGACACTGTTGTTGTTCACCGTGAGGCAGCCTCAGGGAAACATCTTGGGACCCCCGACTCCCAAAAGCCACAAGCCACAGAGGGTGAACATTGTGAGCTCACTGTTGATGGAAGGACTTATACTGCCAGGGAACAGGGTGTGGATAGTGGTGTCTCTGGAGTTAGGGCTGGGCTTAAATCCTGAATTTCATACCTACTAGGAACTCTGACTTTAAACAAGTAACTAAGCCCCATGAACCTGAGCTTTTTTAACTGTAAACATGAGATTTTTATACAGGCTATTGAATAATTTGAGTGAGATGTGCAAATGTCTGGTACGTGCCTGGCACATAGTGTGCCATTCGATAAAAGTTTGTTAAATGAAGGGAGGGATGAATCACCTACCTAGGTGGTTGAACATCTTATTTTTAAAAATGGAGGTGTGGACATCTGTGGTAGAATAATAAATATAAGTGAAATGAATTAAATGGCAGCTTCATTTCTTCTTCAAGGTTGCAGACAACAGAAACCAACTCCACCTAGCTAACAAAAAGGAATTTATTGATAGGACACTCAGATTTTGAAATCGAAGTTAAAACAACCAGTCTTTGGATGACTTGGATGACCAAGCTAAGACAGCTCCAGGGACCTCAAAAGCAGAACCTTTCCTTTTTTTTTTTCTTTCCAGAGACAAGGTCTTGTTCTGTTGCCCAGGCTGAAGTGTAGTGGAATGATTATAGCTCACTGTAATCTTGAACTCTTGGGCTCAAGTGATCCACCCACCTCAGCCTCCTAAGTAATTGGGACTACAGATGTGCACCACCATACCTGGCTGTTTTTTTAAAAAAGATGGGGTCTCACTATGTTGCCCAGGCTGGTCTTGAACTCCTGGCCTCAAATAATCCTCTTGCCTTGGTCTCCCAAAGCACTGAGATTTACAGGCATGAGCCACCACACCCAGCTGGACATTTTCTCTGGAGTATTGACATCTTTGTTTCTCACCTTTCGTGACCTGCCATTAGATGGATCTGCTCTGGGCAGGAAGCCAGGGTCATGTAGAACAAACGTGGTGGGTGGCAGCCCCTCCCCTATGTCAGGGGCAATTCATAGGACAAAGCGAATGTGGGGAGCTGATGAAATTGTTAGGCTTTATTGAGACCTAATTAACATACATTAACTACACTTAAAGTCTGCAATTTGCTACATTTTAAATACATATTCACACCCAGGAAACTATCATGGTGATGAAGATAAGGAATATGCCATCATCCCTGACAATTTCCTTGTGCCCCTTTATCTTCCCTCCCTGTCAAACTTCTACACCCTTTCTGCCTGTCCCAAAGCATCCAATGATCTGCTTCTGTCACTGTCAATTCATTTGTATTTTCTAGAATGTTATATAAATGAAATCATACAATAGGTATCCATTCTTGTGTGACATTTTTCACTCAGCATAATTATTTTGAGATTCATTCGTGTTGTATGTCTTAGTACTTCATTCCTTTTAATGGATGAAAAATATTCCATTGTATGGATATGCCACAGTTTGTTTGTGCTATCTCTTTACTTGCAGATGGACTTTTGGATTACTTCAAGTTTTGTGCTATTACCAATAAAGCTGCTATGAACGTTCACATTCAACTGGTTTTCTTTTATTTTTTGACATGTTTTCATTTCTCTTGGGTAAAAATCTAGAAGTGGAATAACGAGGTCATGTTGTAGATGTATGTTTAACTTTTACAGAAACTGCAAAGCAGTTTTCCAAAGTGGTTATACCATTTTATATTTCCACCAGCTATGTACGAAAGTTTCAATTGTTCCATATCCTCACCCACACTCACTTGGTATGCATGCAGAATTTATTTCAAAAACCGAAAACTCAATACTAAGAAGACCAACAATCTAATGTTTAAAAATGGGTAAAAGCATTGAACAGGTGATTCACCAAAAGAGATAAACCCACAGCAAATAAGAACATGAAAAGATATTCAAAATCATTAGCCATTAGACAAACGAAAATTAAAATCCAATCACAGGCTTATTCACATGGCTAAAATTAAAAAAGAGCTAGTAATTTTACATTATTATAATGCCTATTTTATAGATGAGAAAATTAAGCCTGAGATTGTTAAGTAACTTGACCAAGGCAGAGTTAGAATTTGAACCTAGGTGTGCTTAACCTTTATGCTGTGCAAGCAATAGTCTTTTGAAGGAGGCTTAAAAAGCCAAAGTTGGAAACAGGGGAGCTAATTTGTGACTTAGGAATACAAGTTCCACTTCTTCTCCTGATATGTTAGGCTACCACCAGTCACAATGGATATTATGAAACTTCTATGCAAATTTTGGCATCTATTTTTCCCAACAGGGTAAAATTTCTATTTTTTTGATATCTAGCTTTGTCTAGATGCCACCTGAGGGAAGTATTCAAAGCACGGAACATCTACCAAGGCTTCACTGGCCCCACAAAGATATAGATATGTTTAACCATAAGAATTAGTAATTAAAGTTTTTTGGATCAGATATCTGAGCTTTTACCACAGCTCTGCTATTTCTTAACTATGTAACACCTGAGCAAGTCACTAAACACTTTTAGCTTTGATTTCTTCATCTGCAAACTAGGAATAATGCTACTGATCTCATGGGTATAGAGAGTTTATCACAATGTCCTGCACTTGATAAACTCAAAACATTGATGTTACCATGTCACAAATGCTAATATATAACCACCCTAAGGACAGGTGTGGGAAGCTTTGCACTCAGTAAAAATCTTAAAACGTTAATTCATTACTAGCTGATATCTTGCTTCCCTCTGAGGACTTGCTCTCTCTTTTAGAAAGTGCTAAACTGAGGACAAATGATGGCATTTAATTCTGTAAGAATTATTAAGAAGCAAGTGAAATATTTATCCTTTAGTTGCAAGTGTTAGAAATATTATTTGAAGGGAATATCTGTGATGGCTGTTGAGGCACGGCAGCTGAGTATCCACATGGAGTTTTAAGTTCAGTTACCAGATATGCAGGAATCACATGGCATAAAGAGATCAGAGTGAACATAATAAAGAGCTCTACAGAGCACTGTTACTCTGCTAAGATAACTAAGCCCGGCTGCAGTTTTTCATGGCTTATAGACCTTATCAGGCACTCACACTTGGTACACTGCCCGCATCCTTGACTTGCTCCAACACCACCAGCTGTTTTTCCAGGCCCCTGGAAGTGCTACTTCAGCTGCCAATGATGTATTTTTCTCTGTCCTATTAGTTTTTTTCTGAAATATGATCAATATTTTCAGTCAGTACTTGGGGACTACAGTGAAGTTTCCTCTAAGCACTTAGAGGTAAGATCACGAGGAGAGACAAGCCAATTTCTCTACTGGATGCCTCTGGCAACTTTCTCTCAAATAGTCCAGTAATGAGCTGGCCCTGCAGAGAGAGCCAAGAGTTCTACTGGTTGGCACCAAATGCTGATATGCAAGCTTTTCAATAGATTGTCACCGAGTGTAGAATTTTTTTTTGCATTGGCAATGCTGTGCCTTGTTTCAGACCAACTGGGCCAGATGATCTCTATCAACTCCCAGTTATAAATATATGAGAAGGCAAAGCATTGGAGGTCTCTCTCCTGCAGCACGATTGAGGTTGTCTCCAGCAGTGCCAACTTAAAGAAAATATTCCCAACTTAAAGCAGGGCATTATGAGAGACCTCCATTCTGTTCCTTCAGCCCAAATGTGTACATATGTCTTCTTTGTATGTCATTGTGGTGTTTGACCCTATCTCTTTTACAACAGAAAAACAATAATTGCTATTTCATAATTTAACTTAAAACAAGCACCTAACACTTTAGAATAGTGATACCTAAATTTAACTCCAAGGCCATTAAGGCACCCATAACGCGTCCATCCATTCATTTTTAAAAGTGTGGTGAGGAGGGAGATCCAAGATGGCCGATTAACAACAGCTCAGGATTGTAGCTCCCAGTGAAAGCGCAGAGACCGAGTGGACGCCGCACTTTCAGACGAATTTTTGTTGCCCACAGACTAGGAGATTCCCGGCGGAGGAACCACACGGGTCGCCAGCGCGACTTTTTTGGCCGGCGCGGCTACTTTGCCGGCGCCCCAGCACGGCGCTTCTCGGCGCGGAGTATACGGGACAACTCCGGCTCGGCTGGTCCCGTCCCCACAAGGAGAACAGCAATTGGAAGCGCTGAGGACTGAGAGTTTCACAGTAAGCACAGCTGAACCCGGGACGACCAAGCTCTGTGGGGAAGGGGCGTCCGCCAAAGGAAAACTAAGAAACAGAAAAAACTTCATCACCAACAAGCCGGACGTCCACTCAGACCCAATCTGAAAGTCGGCAATTACAAAGACGACAGGTGGATAAATCCACAAA
>CAUYLG010051315.1:0-17829 GCA_963573385.1 Cacajao melanocephalus | reverse complement strand
GGTATTAAAGACCTCTTTTATGCCAATAATGTGAGGCACTATTTTTTTGTGAATACTTTCAACTCATATTTTTAGATTTTTAGGCTTTCATTAAGGATTGGCAAGCTTCTGGTGAGGCGTTTTGTCAACTTGCCTCTCCTGATGCAGGCCACCTCTCTACACGTTGCTGACTGATAGTCTTTAACTTAGACAGTTATTTGTTGTAAAAGGGAGTAATAAAATTTTCTGACAACTTAAGACGAATTGTCCCTCTGGAAGTACAGATATTTCTATAATTGAGCTTGTCTTCCTAGCTAGCCAGTTGCACCTGAGAAAATGTGAGAGTGAATTATGTGTTTCTTTGTTAGCACCAAGCATTGGATTTTTATTTCTCTGCTGGAAGAGTCAGAATTCTCATATTTCCTGTAAACGTAGACAAGTTAAAATTCTCTTACCTTTCATTCCTCCTTTTCCTTCTCTTTGTCTCTCCTCTTTCTTTCTCATTCTGACAAACTCAAAGAATATTTTTACTGGAAACATCAATCTACCTTTAAACTTCTCATGATAAAACCAATGAATTGACTGCAAACTCATCCAGCCAAATATTTATTTATGCTTAAATTACCAGATAACTGTGAATAAAATAACAAACCTAAATTATCTGCTTACTGACTTCTCTATTTCATGTTTTAGATATCTGGCCTTTTATGAAAAAGCTATTTTTAAATTTCCAAGCCACATGATCATAAATATTAGCTGCCTTTTTTCTCCTTGGAAGATAAGTAAATTTGGACAAACATGTTTTAACTATTTTCTAGACTGTTTGTTCCTTTGTCACAATATCCTTCTAGTGTATTAGAATCTCAACTGCTTGATAAGATGTGTTCTTAGTATTACTAGTTAAAAGCAGGACTGAGCAGCATTTTCTCATATATTCTCATCTAGTGACATATAGAAGTCACGCTCCCGACCATAACTTTTTTTTTTTCCCTGAGCTGGAGTCTTACTCTGTTGCCCAGGCTGGAGTGCAACGGCATGATCTCAGCTCACTGCAACCTCCGCCACCCGGGTTCAAGCCATTCTCCTGCCTCAGCCTCCTGAGTAGCTGGGATTACAGGTGCAGGTGTGCACCACCACACCCGGCTAATGTTTGTATTTTCAGTAGAGATGGTGTTTCGTCATATTGGCCAGGCTGGTCTTGAACTCCTGGTCTCAGGTAAACCACCCACCTCGGCCTCCTGAAGTGCTGGGATTATAGGTGTGAGCCACTGAGCCTGGCCAGACAATAACTTCTTAGAGTGCTGTGATCTACAAGACTTGTGACTGAAATAATCAAGTTTAGAAAAGAACTCTAAGATGCAATGTGCTTTTATAATACGTTAAACGAGAGCGGGGTGCAGATGTCAAAGACATGGAACCAGGGCCACTGCACAGAAGGGTTTAGTGGTTTGCTCAAGGTTACAAAGCTGGTTAGCGGTGGAGCAGGAGCTCAAACTCAAGTCGTCCTACCCTGCAGTCTACGTCCCCAACCAGAAGAATCATCATTGCAGAGACTCTTTAAGCATTTCTTATGAGCCAGGCACAGCCTCACATGCAGTAATTTGTGTCTCTTACTTTCCAGTGAGATTCTTGAGAGTAGGAATTTTAATGTTGTGTGTCTTATGCCTGTACAGTGTGACATCCCAAAAGCTGTTAGTTTAATGGACCCTCATGGGCCTGCAAGATAGGGTGGGATTTTGACAGAAGCGAGGCTGAGGGCTGGAGTTTGGGTGGTGGGGACAGGACCCGTTGTTGTGGTAAAGAGAAGTGAAGGTTTTTTGTAAGAAAAACTGCCAGACAATGCTACTGACTCAGTTCCATGTCACGGTGCTCGTACCTCACAGACTGTTGAGGAAGTTGGATGTCTCCTCCCCTTCTTCCATAACAAACCCCTTCATTTTTTATCTAGTCACACCTGCAGAAGTGGTAGGTGTGACTTCCGGGGAATGTTCTTAATGAGTAGGAATGTGCCTTTCTTTTCTGCTTCTGCCCCCTGCCTGGAATGGGGACTGAACAAGTCTAGCTCTCAGAACCGTCGTGTCCTATGAGGGAAACTTCGGGGTGAGTCAGTAAGGCAGGTCTCTGACACTACGAAGGGCCATGCCTGTCCTGGAGTGAATACCATTGGAGCCTTGAATGTGAGAGTAGAGGAAATTTCTCTCTTGCTTAAATCGTATTCATGACTTACTTTGTTTGCTACTCAAAGCTGAAATAAATCCTAACTAATCCACATGTATCATACAATGTGATCCTGACAGTGACCCTCTGAGGTAAGCGCTATGATGATCTCCATTGGCAGGGGTAGAAAACGAGGCCCAGAAAACATAAGTCACCTTCTCGGGGTCACATAGCTAATGAATGGCAAAGCTGGGGTTCTAACACCCTCTCTTCAGCACCATACCATATTCACCATATATAAGACGAACTGGACAAAAGAACCCCACTGGTCCTACGTCTGTAGTTAGGATGCAAGAACCCCACTGATCTTACGTCTATAGTTAGGACACTTTTCTAATAAGACTAAATGATAAATCTGACTCTTAAGTGGATTGTTTAGAAAATGTGGATACTTCAGTGCAAAGCCGTTGCATAATCAGACTCCTGGTAGAGAATACATGATATTTTGATTAGGATTTTTTTTGACGTCTAGTTACTAAAAGTTTAATTCAAATTGTCTCGACTAATTAAACATTTTGTTAGCTCCCATTAAAGGAGATTCAGACATAGGGTGAGCTTCAGGGTTGATTCAGCAGCTAAACAATGTTATCAAGAAAAAAGGTTCTTTTCACCTCTGCTCCATGACCCATAGCGTCAGCGCCATCTGGAAGTTGATTCTCCTTGTGGTAACAAGGGGGCTGCTTGTAGCAACCAGGATTACTCACTGTCTTATTCACATTTAGCAGAGAGACATCTCCTGTCATTCTTTTAAAATTAAGGTAGAACTTTCCCAGAAGCTTCCTGCCGACCTCCTCCTGTCCAGTTGGTTGTAGGTACGGTCTGAAGAGGGCATCAATACATAAATGGTAATTGGCACCATGGGAGTGGGTGAGGTGTAGGGCTGCCTGCTGGCAAACACATTACCTGTGATGTTTAGAAAAGCACTCTCCCTCTGGGCCAAATAATTTGAAATCTGCCTACATCTCTTCTTCGCCTAAGATTGGCCCTGGTCCTGCATTAGGACTTCAGTGGTGAATAACTCCCCACCCCCTTGACCAGGTGTCTCCATACGGGACACTCCCTCTCTTCTTAACTATATGTGGCAACAGAGATGAGATGGTGCTGGGGAGTGGCAGACCGAGAAAATAAGAGGGATTTGGGAAGAACTCCGAGGACCACGTCTTCTTTCACAGCCTGGTGTCCAGAGCTGTAGAGAAGCTCTTGCCGTGACAGATCCACAGCAGAGGGATCCTGTCACCTCCTGCATCCTGAATACCTTCTCTCTGTTAACATAGCCTGATACAGCATCAGGTTTTGGAGGAGGATAAAAAGCTGTTGACTTACGCTAACTTGAACTCCTACCTACTTTTCATATAGGCTACTCCTCAGATATATCCCTACCAGGCAAAGGGGGTTGGAAGATAGGCCTGGAAGTGAGAAAAAGAGTCTAAGGAGGCGTCAGAGAGTTGTTAAGAAAATCAGATGTGTCGGGCGCGGTGGCTCACGCCTGTAATCCCAGCACTTTGGAAGGCTGAGGCAGGTGGATCACTTGAAGTCAGGAGTTCAAGACCAGCCTGGCCAACATGGCAAAATCCCTCTCTACTAAAAATACAAAAGTCAGCTGGGCATGGTGGTGGATGCCTTTAATCCCAGCTACTCAGGAGGCTGAGGCAGGAGAATCACTTGATCCCAGGAGGTGGAAGTCGCGGTGAGCCGAGATCGTGCCACTGCACTCCAGCCTGGCAACAGAGCGAGACTGCATCCAGAAAAAGAAAGGAAAAGAAAATCAGATGCTTCAGACTTGGTGTTACTAATAATCTGGCTTATCCTTGTCTAGTCCCTTTGTGAGTGAGAACCCTTTTTTCTCCAGTTATAACTCTAGGTTATTTTGATGTGTTTAGCCTTGGCCTAACTTCCAACGTCTTGAAGGCACGCATCAAATAAGACTTGCTGTATGGAGGGCGATTGTCTCTTATTACATAGTCCTTTGTCTCTCTGAAGCAATGAAATGCATGAAATGCGGTTAACTCTTCCCAAGCCCTGCTGTGAGGACTCAGCTCACCTCCTTTACCCTCTCCTCCAACATGCTCTACCTTCCAGGACTTAGTACTTCTCTACCAGCCCCCTCAAGTGCATTTCCTTTCCCTCCCTCCCTCCCTCCCTCTCTCACTCCCTCCCTCCCTTCCTTCCTCCCTCCCTCCTCTCCCCTCCCCTCCCTCCCCTCCCCTCCTCTCCTTTCCCTCCCCCCTTCCCTCGCCTCCCCTCTTCCCTCCCCTCCCCTTCCCCCCTTCCCTCCCCTCCCCTTCCCCCCTCCCCTCCCCTCTCCTTCCTAGCCCTTCCTTCCCTCCCTTCCCTAAAGGACTTAACTTGACTTTACAGAGAGCATCACCACTATTGAATGTAAGTGTTGACATATATAGACATTCCCTGGGTCTGACTTTGATGCTTTTGGACAACTTCAGGAAACCATTTTGGCCAATGGCAGTGAGCAGGAGTTTTATTTAATTTCTGACATCTTAGCTAAAGAGCAGCTTGGAGCTGCTTGAGGTGATGATAACAACCCAAAAGAGCTTCTCCTGTGGCCTAAAGGATAAAAAAAGGAATCACCAGGTGATAGAGAGCCTTAAATACGAAAGGCTGGGATATTATTCTGCAGGAATGTGACACCAATCTCAAGTAAAATTTATGAAAGTGACTTGGGTAGCAATATAAAGTTGGATTGGAGACACGGCGATGAGTTAGGAGACTGTAATAATGGTTCACATGAGAAGTCAGCCATGTGCCTGAACCGGGACGGTGTCACCAAATAATTTGGTGTAACGTAATAGTAAATTAAACATCAGCTACTCCATGCAGAGCACTAATCTGAACCACATAGGGAGTAATTATAGAGACACATGAGACATATTGCCTGTCCTCTAAGAAGTACCAATTAAGTAGCTGATGAGATAAATATACCAAATTAAAACAGAACGTGAGCTATGCTTGCTGATTAATTATGAAAATAAGAGTTCAGATATCTTTAGCTGTAATGAATCAAGAAACAAAGTGAAGTGGCATTTTTGTTGGTATTTAGTAAATGTGTTGAATTTAAGGAAGATAAAGGAGAGATTATTCAGGGTGGCGAAACACTCTAAATCGAAGGAAAGAAGAAAGGCAGGATTACATGTTGCATTGTGCTATGATATTTTTGTAGGCAGACATTTTTAATGGGAATGCATATTTGAAAACTAGTCCATTGATTCATTGTTTAACAAATATTAAAAGTAAATAGATAAATATTTATGAAGGACTTCTCTGGGAAAGATAGATCTAATAGAGTAGAAGACTAGAAGCTCAAAACACAACTAAAAGCTGTACTTAATTTTTCTTCAAAGTTGATTTTCATTAGATCATCATCACAGTTATTAAGCGTTTTCAAACCTTCCTTCATGAGTTTCCAGGCTTGTCTCCCTTCCCTTACTACAGTCAAGTGCTTACTCACTATGGCATCCTCCTCTCACCTGTCTCAGTAGGCCTCAGATCCTGTATTCTGCTTCCCATCTCTTCCCTAGTATGCCATTTTAACACCAATTTTTCTCACACTACTCTTATGCCCAGAAAATTACATAAATTCCTTGGTATCTCCCAAATCAAGGGAAATTCCTATGCCTAAGGCAAAAAATTCTCCACCATTATTGTAAAATTTTGGCCTGTCCAACCTTATTTCCCACTACTGACATGAAACATTTGATACTGGTTTTTCTTATTGCCTCTGAGATATGTTATTCTCCTATTATTAAGTCAAAATTTTCCCTTTGCCCAAAACCTCTCTCTCTTCCCTTAAGTTCTACTCATGTTTTAAGGCTGAGATCAAGTTTCACCTCCATAAAATATTTCCAGGGGTGCACCAGTCATATCTTCAGTTATGTGGTCACTAACTGGACCATTCCGACTTACTCTATTTTCAAAGTAACTAACAAAGTTCCATTTATGGGGGGTACTCGTTGCTCATTGATGATCTTATTAACTCATTGGTTGGTTGATTGACTCACAAACTCTTAAATAAAAATCCATAAATTATTTTGTTCAAATATGCTAAATTCACTTGTAAAAAATAACAGTTTTTTTCAGAAGTCTACATAGTTTTCATCTTGGCTGTACATGTTCGCCTGCAAATTTATAGTAAAACTAAACTATGTGGATTTTGGATAAGATCCTAATGTTAGATGTTCTCAAATCCCAAATTCATCTGATATTTGTATAGTTTTTAAAGTGCACTGACCTATAAGGAAGCTTCCTTTAGGAGTGATTCTGTGTGTTTATTAAGCTGGTGTATATCTTAGACATGTACAGACGTCACGCCAAAATCAAAATAATGAAAAAGAAAAATGGGCCAAAAGGAAGAGTGAGAAGAAACTATTTCCTGCTGTCTATTTGGGGTGAAGAGGGAGTAGATTTTTTTTTTTTTTTGATGCGTTTACAACTTCCAGTCTCATAGACCTATTCCTATTTCCATCCCAAAGTACTCTCCCAGTCTTTAGCTTCAGAATGCAACCACAGGTAATCTACAATGAGTGCATTTTGAAACTGCACTACTGAAAGAACTAAGAAAAGTATGCAGTTTACATGAGCTGTGGTGTCGTCTGAGAAAGACCAGATATAAAGCTTTTGTTTGAAAAGCAGGTGGTACTCAGTAGACCTCTTCCCTGTTTGCAGGGAAGCTTACAGTAGTACATTTCCACCTGGCGCAGTATAACCTCACAGGGTTATTTTCTTGCAAAATGGCCACTGAGCATTGTAACATAAATGTCAGGACTTAAACTTCTACTTCTTTCTAATTTCTTCTACTTCTGTTTTTCAGATTCCAGAGCTTCACAAATCTTGTAACACTTTATAAAAGTTCTAGTAATATGATTAACATTTTAAGAGCAACTAATAACTACTATTTCAGAAATAAATTGTAGTCATCACACAATTATTCTCAGAAAAATCATTTACCACTGAAAAAGTTAATACTAATGGAGCACTTCTGAACTTTGAGATATTTGTTAACCAGAGTATGTAAAAAATGACTCAGAAACAGGTTTGACCTCAAAAGCAGTAAAGTAGTCCTAACTAATAAAAAATATAGTAATAAGATACAGGAATATATGCTGCTGGGAAGGATGGCTCACGCCTGTAATCTCTTGACTTTGGGAAGTCAAGGCGGGCGGATCGCCTGAGGTCAGGAGGTCAAGACCAACCTGGACAACATGGTGAAACCCCGTCTCTACTAAAAATACAAAACAGTTATTCAGGCATGGTGGTGCACACCTGTAATTCCAGCTACTTGGGAGGCTGAGGTAGGAGAATGGCTTGAACCTGGGAGGTGGAGGTTGCAGTGAGCTGAGATTGCATCACTGCACTCCAGACTGGGTGACAGAGTGAGACTCTGTCTCAAACAAACAAACAACAACAATAACAACAAAGAATATATGCCACATATGTAATATTAAATATTATAACCAAATTTAAATAATTTAAAAGAAATAGGTGAAATTGGTTTGAATAATATATTTTATGTAACCCAGTGTAGTTATAATATTATCATTTCAACGTGTAATCAATATGATAAACTATGAAAGAGATAGTTAATGTTTTTTTAATTTGGTCTTCAAGTTCTGGTGCATATTTTACACTTGCAGCCCATGCAGATCCATGTCAGACACATTTCATCCTAAACAAGTTTTAGGCAAGGCAGTCCCCAGGCCTATATCTTTGATTTGATAAGCTCTCAGTTATGATTATATGATTTAAAAACCTAACGTGGACTTCATGTTGACATATTATTTTTATGTTCTAACTACTTAAAAATAATACACATTTCTTTTTTAACTTGTGAAAAACAAACTGTTAACCGCTTCCTCACTTGAAATGCATTCTAAAAAGGAAATATTCAAGATGGAACTGAATAAAAATATCCTAGGAGTAAGAGTTAAATATTTTCTCACAGAAAGTTCCATTTTAGAAACAGTATAACTTAGTTCAGTTCTGCCTATTTGTCCTCCAATGATTATCTGTTCTTTCCCCCACTACTCCACCACCATGATGTGGGCCTGTTTTGTGTCATGCCGCTGTTATTTCATGGTCTTCTCCTTGTTCTCTTGGGATTAGAGTTGCCTCTCTCCAATTTACCCTACATGTGGAGCAAGACTATTTTCCATAAACACCGATTTTGCCATATGTTTTCCATTCAAAAAGATTTACTGCCTTTCTATTTCCAAAGTAGCATGCAAAGAGGTCCAGATTAAAAGTCAGCAGAATGAGATTCTGGTCATGACGCCATTAACTTTCTAGCTAACTCGGGAATCATCACCTCTCAGCACCTCAGCTATTTCACTGTGAGGGAGTTGATTGGATTGTTAATGTCTCTCCCAACTCTAAAATCCTGCTTACTTTTGGATTATTTTCTGCATTCTGTCCCTACTCTGACAATTGTAATTTCCAGCCCCCAAACAATCTCACATAAAATTACCTCTTCATTCCATCTGCTTTTCTTCCTATTCTCATTAACAAAACTCCTATTGTTTCACTCATGTTGAGTTTCTGTCTGGATAGGCCCCTATTGCATTTATTCTACCCATAACCTAATATTCCTCAAGATCAAACTCAGCTTCCCATAACACGAATTTTATTAATCTCTTCATCCAGTCTTGCATTCAACAAATACTTGCTGAGTGCCTACTCTGTGCAAAGCACTGGGACATCATGCCAAATAAAACAGAGAGGAACTTATATTCTGCTGGGGTCAATAGATAATGACCAAATGAGCAAATAAATAAGATAATTCTAGAGTATGGCAGATGCTTATGAAGGAAATAAGCTGTGCAGTGAGATATGGAAGACACTAGCTGGTCTAGAAAGGCACATGTTTGCCTGTGCAGAGAGTTGCTAGAGGCTGCGTGAGTTTGTGTTCACTGACCGACAAATTAAGGTAAAGCCTGGTTCTGCTTTGCAATAATAAATCTTTGAATGCAATAGACATAAAAGTTGTTTTAGCTAAGCCATAACTTTCTATTAATTCCAAAATTATTTTTATGTATAAAAAGAATAATCTTTTCAGCAACTCATTACACCCGGTATTATTAAAGCCCTAAAATATAAATATCCCTTGAGGAGCTATTTCTTAAATCACCAGGCCTACCAGGTCTACCCAAATATTCTGCTAATGTTATTATAATATACCATGTTAATGTTTCTAGATAAGTTTTATCCTTCTAATTGTTTTAAAAAATAGTTTATTTCCTTAGGGTAACATCTAACATGCTTCTCTTTGGTGCCCTGTTATGTCGCTGACATTTTCATCCACTCCATCCTTCCATCTAAAAACCTGCCTCTATACAGGGATTTTTTTTTTTTAAAAGCTGTAAACCTCAGCCATTCAAACTTATTGAGCTGCTAAACCAGAGGTTCCCCCTGAGAGTTCCACTCCATTAAATTAATGTGAAGGCAGTCGACCTGTGGGGAGTCCATCCCCATCCCTTACTCTTAGAAATTGCTGCTTTTGAATTACCTGGATTTTTGACTATAGCTTTCACTTGAGAGCCCTCCTGCCTCCAAATAGCTGAATCCATTTCATCCCACCGGAAGAATGGAATGGAAAGAATGTGGAGCTGAAAGGCTGTCGAGACTTCTGTCGTCATCTTGATTCAACCAATTGAATTAGTTGCTCAGCCTTTGATACAATACTAAGCTTCTATCAGGACTGTTTTCTTGTTAACTGAAGACAGAACAGGTTGATTAGCCTTTACCCAAAATGCTTAGGACTGGAAGTGTTTTCGATTTTGTATTTCTTTGGATTTTCAAGTATTTGCATAAGCATAATAAAATACATTGGGGAGGGGACCCAAGTAAAACACAACATTCATTTATGTTTCAAATACACCTTATACTTATAGCCTAAATGTAATTTTATACAATATTTTTAATAAGTTTGCTTATAAAAGAAAATTTGTATACACGCCATCAGAAAGCAAAAGTTTCACTGTCTTAGCCACCCTTGTGGACAGTCTGTGTTTGTCCGGCATCACCATTATTCCTGACTCTGAATTTATCTGTTACCAATAAGTAATCATATTCTTATACTTATTCATACATCAGTGTGTAACAGTAAAAATAGGACTTATCATTAATACAGTGAAAAAATAGTGTATTCTAGGGAACTAACCAGTGCAGCAGCATCACGAGAATATCTGTATCAGCTGTTACCCACAGCAACAAACAACTGCAAGCTTTTGGTCTCCACCCATGCTGCTGTGTTTTTATTAAAAGGTTACTGCGCACTGTGTTTTATTTTTCTAGGTGAGAAGAGACATGAGAAGCAGCTGAGGGACCAGGAAGTGGGTCCTCTAGGGATGAAGGGGCACTCTGCTGGATGGCTTTTTAAAATATTTCCTCCAGAGTCATCTGCTTCACTAATAACAGTTTTTATCTCAGACATCTCTCTTGCTTTTGTAAACTTTTGACGTGATTCTTTTTCTGTCACAAATGCATGCTGTTCCAGTCTTTCCATAAGCCCATCACACATTCTCGTACGTCATCTATGGGCACTTTTCTGCAGTGTTAGCACCGTCACTGTTGTGTACCTGCATTTTGACAGCAACCGTCACATGAGGTCAGGTGCAGAATTTTTTACTTGTGGCATCCTATCAGCACTCAGAAGGTTTTAGATTTGGGAGTGTTTGTTTATTTCAGATTTTCAGATTATGGATCCTCACCCTGTATCACTATCAACCTTATAAACGGTTTTAAGAAATGTAAGAAATATTGCATGAGTTGTACTTAACCACTATGCTGGGCAATTAGTAGATATCCAAATTTGTCTACTTAAAAATCTCATCACAACATTTAATTTCTCCATCTAGGAAAACCTGTTCATCACCATAAATAACTTACACAATCAACTCCAAACCTACTAGCAGCCTCTTCTCGTTTTGGCTCAACTTCCTTTTCTAGCTTTCTGTCCTAGTTTCTTAAACTCTTTACCCTGCACTAACTCACTCTGGCCTGCCACCAAGCAGACATCTCACTGCCTTGACAGCACCAGCTTCTTGGGCAGTTCCATACCTTTAGCCCTTTGTATGTACTGTTTTCTTGTCTGAAATGCCCTTTTCTTCTCTGATTGATATTTTTCTTGTTTTTCAAGTCCTTGATAAAATTTAACTTCTGCAAAATTTCACAGATGAACCCCAGAGAATGAATACTTCCTTCTTCTGGTTGCCTGCATTATTTTTTTCAAACCTCCATGATAGCATTTTTATTGAAATAACATCTATCTCAAAACACTAATGTTTTCTGTATTTACTTGTAGAGACATTTCCTCTGTCGATCAAATTGTTTCAGAGGAGTAAAAGGGACTCTATATCTTGGTCAGTGTCCACTTTGTTTGTTTGTTATTTTTTAACATTTAAAATATAGGCTCTAGAGAAGGAGTTCTGGATCTGCCTATAGACCTTTTAGTGGTCTCTTCCCTTGGATAGGAAAAAATTACACGTTATTTTTACTAGCCCCTAATTAAATGTAGAATTTTCTTCCTTTGTGAATCTAAGAAACAAGCCAGGCCAGACACAGTGGCTCATGCCTGTAATCCTAGCACTTTGGGAGGCCAAAGTGGGCTTATCACTTGAGGTCAGGAGTTCGAGACCAGCCTGGCCAACATGGTGAAACCCCATCTTTACTAAAAATACAAAAAAAAAAATCAGGTGTGGTGGCGCACGCCTGTAGTCTCAGCAACTGGGGAGGGTGAGGCATGAGAATCGCTTGAACCTGGGCGATGGAGGTTGCAATGAGCTGAGATGGCACCACTGCACTCCAGCCTGGGCAACAGAGTGAGACTCGTCTCAATAAAAGAAAAGAAAGAAAGAAAAAAAGAAGCCATAGTAGCAGTAGCAGTACATGTGACTGCCACAAATAGAATTTGCAGATTTTTTTATATTACAATTGTAGAAGATTGTTATTTCCAAAATTCAATAGTAACTAGACTGGGTACTAGATCTTGTTTAAAGTGTTAATAAAGTCAAAACAGTATATTACTCTATTATAGTTTTTTAATTAAATGTTTTATTTTGAAATAATTGTAGATTCTCAGGCAGTTGTAAAAAAAAAAAAGAGATGTGTACTTGCTACCCAGTTTTCCCCAGTGATAGCATCTTGCAAAACTATAGTAAAATATCAGAACTAGGATATTGATACTGATGCAGTCAAGATATACAGAACATTTTCATCACCACAAGGATCCCATGTTTGGCCCTTTTACAGCCTCATACTTCCCTTCCATCCCATCCCATCCCATCCTTAAACCCTGGCAACCACTAATTTCCTCTCCATTTCTATAATGTTGTTATTTCTCAAATGTTACTTAAATGAAATCTCACAGCATGTAACATTTTGTGAAGACCTTTCTACTCAGCACGAGTCTCTGGAGATTCATTCAAGATGTTGCCATTATCAGTGGCTTGTCCTTTTATTGCTGACTATTATCCCATAGTGTGAATATACTACAGTTTGTTTACCCATTGGAAAACATCTGGGCTGCCTTGGTTTCGGCTATTACAAATTAAACTATTATAAACGTTCATGTATATGTTGCTGTGTCAACATAAGTTTCCACTTCTCTGGAATAACTGCCCAAGAGTACAATTGCTAGGCCACATGCTAGTTGCATATTTAGTTTTATGAGAAAGCCACTAAACTTTTTCAGGGTAGCTCTGTACCATTTTACATTCTCATCAGCAATGTATTTATGAGTGATCCAGGTTTTGCCCAACTTCACAGAAGTTTGTGTTCATGATGATATGTCTGTTCATATCTTTTGTCCATTTTCTAATTGAATTGTTTATTTTACTGTTGATCCCAAGTGTTCTTTATATTTTCTGCATACAAGTCCTCCATCAGATATGTGGTATGCATTTTCTGCCCAATCTATAGCTTGTTTCTTTATCCTTTTAACAGAGCAAAAGTTTTTAATTTCGATGAACTCAAATTTATTAATTTTTCCTTTTATGAATCATGCTCCCAATGTCAAGCTTAAGAACTGTTTGTCTAGCCCTAGGTCCAAAAGAGTTTTGGATGTTTTCCTTTGTCTTTAGTTTGGGAAGTGTGTTCATGAGGTGTCTGAATGTAGATTTCTGTGAGTTTATCCTTTTTGAGATTTACTTGCCTTTTTGAATACGTAGGTCTAGCTGTCTTGCCAACTTTGGAAGTTTTCAGCCATTAATTTTTTCAGTTCTTTTCCAGCTCCACTCTCTTTTTTTCTTTCCTTTCAGAACTCTACTGACACAATTGTTAGGTTTTTGGTTTTTTTTTTTTCTGTAGTCTCAGAGGTCTCTGAGGCTTTGTACGTTTTTTTCATTCTATTTTCTCTCTTTTTTTCAGATTAGGTAGTTTCTATATTATCTTCAGTGTTAGTAACTGCTTCCTCTGTTTCATCTATTCTGATGTTAGGTCCAGTCGTAGAGTGCTTTTATTTAGGTTATGGTATTTTTCAGTTTTAAGTTTCCGATTTGGTTGCTATATCTTCTATAGTTTTGTTGAGATTTCCTATTTCTTTGCTTACGTTTTCTGTTTTTTCATTTAAGTACGTTTATATTTGTTTATTAAAGTATTTTTATAATGGCTGCTTTGAAATCTTAGTCAGATAATTCTAACATCTTTATTATGTCAGTATTGGCATCTACTGATTGTCTTGTTTCCTTCAACTTGAGATTTTCCTTGTTCTTGGCATGCCAAGTGATTTTTCTATCACAACTTGAAATTTTGAATATTTTGTGATGAGATGTTGGATCTTATTTAAACTTCTGTTTTAGCTGGCTTCATTTGGTGCTACTTCAGCAGAAAGGGGATGCTGCCTTGTTTCTTCAGGTGGGATATAAGTTCAGGTTTCTCATTTGGCCTTAATTGATACCCTATCGGAAGAGATTCTCCTTATTGCTTTTTGACAGGGGTGAGAATTTCAGCTTCACCATAGGTTTCCACTGATGGTCGTCTGTCTCACAGCTTGACAAGGGTAGAAACTTCTACTCTCTGCTCAGCCTTTACTAGCTTAGGTGGAGGTGGGCAGTTATTGTTTAAAAGTATCTGTCTTGCTAGGCTTCGCCTTTCCTAATTCTTTGGTTGAAAGAAAAAAGGCTTTTTGGGGGCACTTTTTTTCTGTTCTTGGTTATTGTGGGTTGCCAGCTTTTTGGCTCCTTCTCTGAGTTGTGTAGAGTAAAAAGACAATCTAAGGAACTTACCGCTATATCATTCATTGGGACCCAAAGTCTCTAGCCAGTCTTCCTACCTTTCTATACTTTCCAGAGTTTTTAATATTTCTTTCACACATAATGTGCAGGGTTTTTAGTTGAATTTAGTGGGAGAAATAGGGAAAGATATGTCTATTCCATCTTCCAAAAAGTAGAAGTATTTTCTGTCACTATTAGTAATACTTTGATTGCTATATTTCAATATAATTGGTTTACTTTGCAATCCATAAGTTCTATTTATGCACTTACCAACAATTTTCTGAGAATCACCACATAGCCATTGAGGTCCATGGCATGTAACCACCATGTGCCATTTTAAAGAAAAATCTTAAAAGTTTGAGACCAGAAAGATGCAGCACAGAATTATATTCCAAGACGAAGCAATGGCCACCACTCCCTTTAGAGCACGCATTGGCTCTTCTAACTTCCGGGTACCGTCTCTAACCACACTGAGGCTCACGTGGAGAAGAGTAACTAGAGCTGGAGAGATGTTTTCGAGAGGAGTAGGAAGCCATCTGTTGTCTTGTAAGGCTGTTGCCCTAGTGACCCAAGCCTGCAATCCTTCCTCAAAACTCAGAGATCACCACTTGCCACCCCACTTGAGAACTAAAGTTAACCATTTATCTGTCACTTTGGGTATGGGCTCTCCATTCCCCAGGATAGCTCCTTCTTAATTTCCACTGCATTGGAAATCCCTTTTCAATGGCCTAGAATATTCATAGGCATGCCTTCCACTCTGACAGGAGGAGCAGGTGTTTGTCGTCCTGGGGACAAGTGGTGAAGCAGAAGGGAAAACTCATACACCAGGACTTGAGAGGGACTGCTCACCCATGTTACATTTAAATGCATATCGACTCTTTCACAGAGGGTGAATTCCTCAGAGGAAATGAACTATGTCTTATTTTTCCTTTTATTTCCAGTGTTCAGCAGAGTGTGAAGCACGTGGCAGATGCCTAATGTTGTTGAATGAATGAATAAGTCTACACGGAGAAAAATGGATGGTATGTTTAGGATTTATCAAATACCTTATGTTTGCATATTTCTATTTTAATAAAAAAGCATTATTAGATTATTTAAAACAAATATTACTAGTTATTTCTTGGGCTGTAATACTTCTAGTATCTTCTTACTTGTCCACTGCTGCTGACCTGGACTTGGACAACAAAATGTATGCATATTTTCTCTATTTCACAGACCATCTGGCACAGATGTCATGCATGCTGCTACACTCATAGATATGTTAATGAGTGACACAGTGTTTCCAGGTCCAATCACAAAAATGCCATTTCCCTCCTCCACTTCCTCACCCACATTCTAAAGGCCAAGGTAAACACATCCTGGGGCAACAGTCTAGAAAGAATAACCCTAGAAATAAGATTCATTCAGATAAACCCCAGAGTGATCTGCCAGTGACTAATGGTAATATCTTTAGTTAACCAGAGTTTAGAAATACCAAGAGATAAAATCTTGAATGCAGTCTCATGAACCTTTAACCCATGTAGCCCTACTCCATGGCAAAGTATCCTTGAAAGCAAATAATGATTTAAAAAATTAACTTCTTATGTTAACTAGCTACCCAGATAAGTTCAAGAACTGGAAAGAACATTATCCAGGAATTGAAAGGAAATGACTAAGAGTTGGGAAATAGTTCCAGCATCAAGTATGACAACTTGTAAAGAAGGGTGACATTCCATGCCTCCTCTGGGTAGGGCTTACAGGACATCCTATGAACTGTCGTAAAAGATAAACCTGGGTTTGTCTTACTAAGGCCAATGACAAAGGCACCTTGGCAGTGAAACTGACAGCTAATACTCTGAGTGAGGCCACTGATGACAGCAATAAGTGAATAGCCTGTCTGGAACTCTTCATCAGTGAGATAGAAACCATGGAAGAATTAATAGATTCAGTCAAGTTTCACAGGGCACACCTTCTGCATAGCCCAGATAGATAAGAAAAAAGAGGATTTTTAAGGTAGATAATTTTATCTCTATGCTGAAATAGAAATAGATTTGTTGTTTGAATTAAAATAAAACAAAACTGGAAGCAAATAAAGATAAAATACAAAACATATTTTAGATATGTTATAAGCACAATGCATACAAAACACAGATATTTATAAAATTAGTCGTCAATACAAGTTCATATTACTTGTTAAGAGGAAATTCTATGGCATGTACAGTAACTGCTGATATCAGGAATGCTTTGATAAAGAAGTTTGGGTATAGGCAGGTAACTCAAGATACTTTTCTATAGAAGCTAGGCAGCATTTTTTTTTTTTTTTTAGATTTGAAGAGAAAGTGTTGCTTTAAAAATTATGTATTAACTTCCAACAGAAAAATCAGTAATTAAGTCAAAGTGGAGTTAGGCATTTAAATAGGCATCAAGTCAAATCAGTATTGATAACTTGTTTTCATTTCTTAATAGAAAAATTATTTTTAATTGGCTTTATAAATATACTTATTTAAATACTGCAGCCAAGGCTGCAGTTTTAAATGACCATCTGGCTAGCATTCCTTGAGGCAGTATCTCAGAATGCTCCCTAAAGCTCCTGTAAATATTATTTTTTTAAAAAAGCGAAACAGCCAACCAAATCCAGAAGCACATCAAAAACCTTATCCATCATGATCAAGCTGGCTTCATCTTGGGGATGCAAGGCTGGATCAACATACACAAATCAATAAATGCAATCCATCACATAAACAGAACCAATGACAAAGACCACATGATTATCTCAATAGATGCAGAAAAGGCCTTTGATAAAATTTCAACACCCTTCCTGCTAAAAACTCTCAATAAACTAGGTATTTATGGAAGGTATTTCAAAATAATAAGAGTTGTTTATGACAAACCTACAGCCAATACCATACTGAATGAATAAAAAAAGCTGGAAGCATTCCTTTTGAAACTGGTACAAGATGAGGATGCCCTCTCTCACCATCCTATTCAACATAGTATTGGAAGCTCTGGCCAGGGCAATCAGGCAAGAGGAAGAAATAAAGGGCATTCAAATAGGAAGAGAGGAAGTCAAATTGTCTCTGTTTGCAGATGACATAATCGTATATTTTGAAAACCCCATCATCTTGGCCCCAAATCTCCTTAATCTGATAAGCAACTTCAGCAGTCTCAGGATACAAAATCAATGTGCAAAAATCACAAGCATTCCTCTACACCAATTAATAGATAAACAGCCAAATCATAAGTGAACTCCCATTCACAGTTCCTGCAAGGAGAATAAAATATGTAGGAATACAACTTACAAGGGACATGAAGGACTTCTTCAAGAACTACAAACCACTGCTCAAGGAAATAAGAGATGACACAAACAAATGGAAAAACATTTCATGTTCATGGATAGGAAGAATCAATATTGTGAAAATGGCCATACTGCCCAAAG